>JAJHUR010079246.1:0-26349 GCA_027495735.1 Lutjanus campechanus
GAGACGCACTTCTGGACCAAATCCGACAAGGAATCCAGCTTAAATCGGTCAGTGTTTAAAAGTCACATACCACACGCCTCTCAAGCACCTCCAGAACAATATATGTACTTTAACTGCGGCTGCTCATTTTGTCTTCTTTACAGAGGGATGACAACACCGATTCAGCCCCTCCCACCCCCGCCCCTTCGGCAGGCATCGTTGGGGCCCTGATGGAGGTGATGCAGAAAAGGAGCAAGGCTATTCACTCCTCAGGTAGAGACAATCATAGAAACATTCTCCATCTGCTCAGCTATCTTATAGCATGACCTTTCCACAGGAAGTTTTACATGCTGTTGTAAGGGCAACACTTACCATGCATGTACTTGACTTAACATTAAGTTATATTAATTTAGCTTTTGTCCCACACATCTTAGAGTAACTGCTGATACAGAAGAGTCTGGCAACCCCTCTGATTTGCGAAACTTGCACATGTGCACTTGATTTAGTGCAGTAATGCTTGACTCATTAGTGTTGGACATCCCAGAGACACTCCCAGAGACGCTTCTAAACATTCATAATAACAGAAATCAGTGCACCCCACCGCTGTAGACATTCACAGCTGAATCCTAAAGTAACAAATCACGCTGTTGTTGGCTACTTGGCTATGTGACAAAGTACAAGGTTCATTTAATGATCATTTTACGACACAGTTCTATATCTTGGTGCTAGTTGTAGACCCTTTGTGGTACTCACAAAGCAAACATTTTATAAACATGAATTAAAAGAAAAATTATGTTGGAATGCCTAACAGACTTTGGATGCGGCTACAGTGTGAGGGAAGGTACACACAGTAAACAAACAGCAAATACAAATCTTGTGAGTTTCACAGATCTCACAAAACTAGGGTTCCCTTCTAGACACTTCTCAGTTATTTTGCATTAACTTGTAACAGCAGCCATATTGATATTAAATCGTAGTCTAAACACAGGTGTTACCAATGATACTATTTAAGGTCCTGTGCCATTTAGTGTAGCAGAGCCTTTCCAGTGAGTCAGCATGTACAATAGCAGCACCCTGACTCTGATTGACCTGAATGGAACTGAACACGTGTTTACACCACTATGTCATGTCAAAATGGCTGTTGTGAAAAAGGTTTATTCATCTCCACACAGCATGATATCAAAACCAAATTACAATCAGCTTAATCCGCTTGTTTTCTAAGCTGCACCATAAATAGTCAAATTATTGTCAAAACTGCAGTCTTGATACAAGTGACAAGTCCAGTGACTAAGCTAGAGGCAGCTGTGAGACAATTTTGTCGAAGGGGCTGGAGTTACACTGCACACATGCTTTGAGGCGTTTGCCTTCTTTAACCTTGAAAAAAAGAGGAAGTAGTTGCATGACACCAGTCACTCAGACTTTGCGTCATTTACAGCATGTCAGATGACACGCTGTTGCCAAAATCTAAACTAGACTTTTAACTTTCATGTCCTCATCGGCCTCAAAAAAGGCTGTGATTCCTTTCTTTTTTCCATTTCAAGCTTCTGAGTGCGGGAAACTTTTCTTCCCTGCAAGAAAGTAGTTCTTAAAATAGATTCAAATAAAGTACAAGGGGAAGGTTTACTAATACTGGACATTTAAGAAGTTCTTGCTACCACGGAAACATACAGATTCTTCTGGAAAATAGTAAAAGTAAAAGTACTTTGGAAAATTCAGTTGTTTTTTTACGGTGTGTTTTATTATTTCACTGCCTGTAACATCATTTCTGCTGTTTCAGGAACGGCACCTAATGTAAATGTCTCCTTCTCTTCCACAGATGAGGATGATGATGACGATGATGATGAGGACTTTGAGGATGAAGACGAATGGGAGGACTAGCGATATTTTGTTTCTTCTTCTTTTTTTTTTCTCCCCTCCCCCACCAAAACCCCAGAATGATTCTGACACTAAAAATTGTTCTCGTCTTTCTAAAAAAGAAATCTTTAATTTCAAAAATTATAAATGTAAATGTTCTATCAAGTTGCTGTATATTTTTGTTGCCTTTATGCTTTTTTATTAATCTGTGCAATACCTCATTTAATCTGTAAATGTCTGTCACTCATATCTTAGGTTGTCGTTTCTTTATCTCCGTCACGTCTGTCTCCGTTGGCTCCATCTCTGTCTCTCGATAGCAATATGTCACATGTCTCATTTTAACTATGTTCTGCTTTTTTTCCCGTCTCGATGCGTCTCTTCCTCCCACGTTCCCCAACTCTTTGATGTCTATCACCTCCATCTGTCACTCTGCCATCCTTCATATCTGCTGCCTCCCGTCATCCCATCACACATGTTCCCTCCCTGTCACTCTCCCGTGTTCCCACTCTTCAGATTGACATGTGCAATTTTACATCAACTTGTCTCTTGAACCTTAGAGCTGAATGTTTTTTTTTTTCTTTTTTGGTCAGTGATTGAAGGGGGAGGGCTTACGAAATAAGTTTCCACAAATCCTTCATCAATCGTGTCGTCATTGTTCGTCTGGAGGAGAGAAAAAAAAAACTATTTTCATACCCTATTGCTCTCTAGTTTATTTTTACTTATTCAAATGATCCTAGTTTAGCACTCATATTTTCTTAAAACAAAGAAGAAAAAAAAGGAAAATGCTCTTTTTTGGAATATTTAGCTTCATTTTGCTGTCGACTGTAAATTTGCTCCAGAGTTTGAGTCTTGTTATATTTTTGCACAGATTGAAAGAGGAGACTCGCTGCATGAATACAGGACATTTTCAGGTCTGTATCATTGTTGAACATACGTATGCTTTAAGAAATGAGGCAAAATACACTCGGTCATTAAGCATTTTTAACCGTTAACCCACAACACTACATACAGCATTGGAGGTAGCCGCACGGCGTCGTGGCTGGCTATCTGTTGTGAATTTTAGTTCTTTTTTTTTTTTCTTTTTGTCACTGTCAAATTACAGATTCAGTTGAAAATTGTTTTTTCTTTTATCTCTTTCCTTTTTTTTTACAGTAACAAGCAGAGTATTGATAAATGCCTGCTTGTTGGAATCAGGTCATTTCATCATGTAAAACTTGAGGAATAAAGACATTTTTAGTTTTACACACCTGATACTTAAAATGGGTCCATATACTAAGTTACTGTACAGAAACAGCGGGGCTAAAGTGGCGTTCCTCCTGTTTTAGACACTAAGTGCTGACACAGACTAGGGAGAAACACTAGATTCATGGCATTATTCAAACAAGTATCAATATTTTCTTGACTAACTAGTAAATCATGAGGTGTAACATAGGAATTGCTTATTACAAAGAACAGTGGTCAATTGTTCCCTACAAAGACCAAATAGTCAGATGTTGACGTGTATTTTTTCCAATATTTACCAGAAAAAAATTGCTGCTGTCTGTGTACTTGTCACAGAGGACAATACTTTAAATGCCAATTTGTAACATCAAACACAAAAAGGATTAAAAAATCTGCTTCTTTATTTTTAATAAAAGACAACTGCAATGAAATGACTTGTCCCAGTGTGGTAAACCCATCCAGTCTGGCTCAAACAAAACTAGATATTTGTCTTAGTTGCTAAACAGCTGCTGCTGCCAGGAGTGACAGTTATGGAAAAATGCTGAATGCTAACACCAATTGAAAAGGGTGTAGCACCAAAACCCTTGAGTGAATTAAATTGAGCCATAGTGTGTTTCCTTGCAAATTAATTAAACCTTTTATGTCTTTCAAAAGTTATAGTCTCACTTGAAATCTTTGCACTGAAGGGCACCAGAGCTGCTAACATCTAAACCTTTGTTCCTTTAAGCTAGCCTTGGCCATGTTAGCTCTACAGTAGCTGATGAATAATTTTTGTAAATTAGGGATATAAAATTGGCCATAAAAAGTTTTGTCCTTGCAACAACACTGGCATTCTAATCAGCTGTGTAGCACTCAGTGGTTAGACTTAAGAATTTAACAGCATTCCAGATCAAGGGATGCTAATATTGTTCACATGGTTGTAAAATAGGAGAGGTAATACAGAAAGGCCTTAACCACAGTGTTACAAATATCCATAAAAAATCAATTTGTCATAAGTCAGTATCTGCCTAAAGTTTGCTAACATTAGCCAGCATATGCTAACTGGTTATACCAGACAAAAAAGGCTGTAGCAACAAAAACCCTAATAAATTAAAATTTTCATGTGCAAGAGGAAGAACGTGTTATTTCTTCTTTTAAAAATTGTAGTCTCGCTTTAAATCTTTGCACTGAAGGGCGCCAGAGCTGCTAATGCTGTTTTCCTTTAAGCTAGCATAAAAGATAAAGGCCCTCTGGGGTTTCACTATGGCAGCCATGTTAGTGCTACAGTAGCTGTTGAAACTTTTTTATAAATTAGCGATCGTTAACAGCACTTTTGGTTTTGGCTAAGTAAAAGTTTTGTCCTTCAAATAAAGAACATCTTGTTACATTACTTAACAAGCTAATTAGTTACATTGCGCTCAGTGGATAGACCTAAGAAATTAGCTTTTACAGTAGCGTTCCAGAACGAGGGATGCTAATTATGCACATGCTAACAAGTAGCATGCTAATATTGCTAACAAATTGTGGGTTATAGGAGAGCTAATACAGAAACGTCTACCACAGTGTAACAAATATCCATTAAAAGATGCAGTGACATGTCAAGATGTTAAAAAAAAAAAAAACTCCTTTGTTTTTGTTTGTTTGTTCCGCTGTTTTTTGTCAGTTCAGAGGAATGTTAGTGTCCTCTTTAAATTCTGTCTTTGAGAGACAAATTGCCACTTTGTTTGATGTAAGAACTGACCTCTTTTGTCGGATATCAAGATACTTTTTTGGGAGGAAAAAAACTAGCCATGTTTTCGCTGATGTTAGCTTCTGTAGGTAACTCGGTTACTAAGATGTTATGGACGCCAAGCCTTATCAACGAGGCTTGACAAATAATGAACTCTTACATTGTACACTCCAATAAAAGGTTGATATTTACATACTTTGGTATTTGGTCTTCTTTTCAGACTGATGTTTTTTTTTCCCAAAGACCTGTTTTTAGGGTGCACAATTTTTGAAAAGTCTTACTTTTTAGGGTTAACCTTGATTTAAATTTCACATTATATGCCCAGACTTTGTTGCACTTGTGTGTTACAGAGCACGATCATATCTGTGTGTGCATCTGTTTGTCCGTGTGTGTGTGTGTGTGTGTGAGTAAGGAGTGATGAAAACAGGCCTCATCACCACCTGCAACAGAAAGCTAGACGGGGACAGATCTGGTAACAGCTGAGCGGAGGATTATCACCCCCTTTACTGCTACCATTTCACCCCCTGAGCCAGGTAGAAGTGAAAACTGGGTGACGGAGTAAATCCCATCTTCCAGTAAAAGAGGAAATAGAAGAATTCAAGTTTGATCTTTGATTAAATAAGTGTAAACCCCCCTCATATGTGCCTATTAATATCAACATGCAACTATAAGAGTGGATCTTTATGTGAGAGAGAGACGGAAAACATCCCAGTTTGTTTCATGAGTCCATCCACGAACATTTTCTCTTATTGGTATGTGAGACAGACTGTAAACATGAGCCCAGTAGAATCAGATGTGAAGTCCTACGTTTCTAAACAATTCCTATATGAGCACGTGAGCTGAAAAATACTCAGACTGTAAGAAAAGAAGCAAATGCCTCCATTGATTATCATCCAGGAAAAGTGAGAAACTAAATACTGCCCTGTTATAATTTACTGTGATAAAGTGTGACCAGCACAATAATGATCCAACAATTCTATGCCTCTGCCGTTTATTTTTAGTCGATGTGCACATCAGCTGACACCACGCTGACCCTGTATGAGTTCTCTCTGCTGCAGATCGAGCTTATGACAGGGATTATAGCAGGTATGGCACTTTCCACTAGTGTGACAGGGCTACTTGGATACAGTGAATCCATAGAGACCCCGACAAACACACGCACAAAAACAAAAGCATTTATAGAAGCGACAGAGCACTATTTGTCTTTAGACTCTTGTTAATTCGTACACTCGCTGTTTTAATTTTGGCTGATGTATAATTTATACAATATTGTGTCATCCATGATGCAAAGTGTCTTCTTCAGGACAAGGAGTTTTTGAGAGCTGGGGCTGGCGATTCTGGAGAAACATAGTTGATTGTTGTGTGTCATTCCGAGGTCATCAAATGCAGATGTTTAGGGTTGGAAGCCTGGTCCGAGCCACCTGCTATTGGTTGTTTTTGTTTCAAGCTAGATTTGCATCATAAATGATCACAGTAGCATATTTTTGATTTGTAAATCAGCAGCACTGCATACATAGACTGGGAAGGAATGCAAAGGTTAAAGGGCCCGAGTGTTGTGACAGAGAAGCTTAAAGGATATTCTGTAGCTCTGCGTTAAATGAATGCATGCAAACTCATGTGCTCAACAGTTCTGCTGTGGTTCAGAGACTGGCTGGTATTATATTTCCCTGTGGTGCATGAAAACCTCTGTCCATCCTGAAAATAATCTTGAATTCTATATGCAGTGACCACCCTGAGCGCAGAGACCCCATTTACAAGCAGGAAGTGACTACATTTTATGGATGAATTTTATGGAGGGATCCCCCTATTGGCAGTTTGACAGTTAATGACAAAGTGCTGTGCTCGAGTAGAGGAAGTTTTATTCTTAGGACGCTTAGCCAAAGGAATGCATTGTGCATATCAGGCTGCTGTACTTGGGAAAGCCATTGAGGAGAAGGAGGAATGGACCCTGCATAGGAGGTTGACTAAATTCTGCCCAAGTTTAACGTAAGGTTGGATTTTTTTTTATTTTTCATGCAATAAATCATCATATACATGTACTTTACTGTACTGCCCATGCATACTATAGTTTGTATACTAAATAAGTTATTTTACCAAGTTTCCAGGCAGCCTTTATGACAATAAAATCTATGTGCTAAGATTTAGAAACTATATGTTTATTAATTCAACATTTGGCAAAGTTATGATATAATTGCATGTAATTGTCCTACAGGTGCTGCATTCAAGTACTGGGGGAAACGCCAGCATCTAGGATTTCAGAATTGACTGAAGAACAACAGTGCTGTGTAAAGGTCCAGTGCGTAAGATTTCTCCTTTAACAGACTATGTTGTTGGAAAAGTCAGATCCAGGTGAAAAAAAATAAAAAAAAATGTGTGGATGTCATAAAAGCAATCATTTAAATTTGGGAGCTTATATAAAATTGTTTCAATTCAGCTGTCAGATCTCTCATAAGCCTGCAAATGCAAAATAATCTATGCTTTCTGTTGCACTACCACGCAATAAAATTTAATAATTGCCAATTTTCCACATCAATCTGGGGCAAATTTCAACTTTCCTCAAATATGCTTTTTTAATAACCATGGAATGCCTTTAAAGCAGGGGATCACTCTAAAAAAAAACTTCTGGTATACTTTGGGAGATGATTTTCCATAATGTAATTTGTAGTTTTGTTGTTGTTGCCACCCCTGAGGCCCTGACTGTGTAGCCTTGAACAGCTGCTCTGTGGATTTAGGAGTCAGGGAACTCTTCCAAGACACATAAACAAATGCAGGAGCAGGATTAGGAAGGCTGACACTAATAGCTCACATCTCTCAGTCTCTTATCTGTCGTCCCACATCTCACATGCTCTTGGTCTCTCCTTCCCAACGTGATTCATCATCTCCCTCACTCAGTCACTCCCTCCCTTTCTATCATGTCAACATGTCTCTCTTGACCGAGCATCCACTTCTCTTAATTGGCTACATCCTTTGGTTCTTGGGTCTTGTCCATCAAATATAATCCTGCACGGATCCAGAATAGTTTTGAATTTTTACCTGCTGTATACCATTAACTTTTAACTTGAGATTTTACCCTGGGTTTTGGTGATGGTGATTTTTTTTATTTTATAGTTATAGAAATAAAGAAATTGTTCAGTCTCGGAATCCATCAGCTATTGTCTGACAATGATTAAGCCTCTGGGGTCAACGGCCAATGTTTCAGGGCTTCTAGTGTGGCCAGGCGATGAATCTTGTTCCTTGCTGACAGATTCTGCAGTCATAGATATCTGTTTTCAAAGATTAGCTGTTGTAAGAAAACTTTAGGTAGACACTGCCTTAAAATATAGAACATTCCCAGATTAAAATGTCTGAAAAATACTAGACCTATGTTATATATTTTGTTGAGTTATGCACTTACACTAAATGTTTCCAACAATCTTCAAACGCAAATAAAAAACGTTGCGTTTTCTGCTAGGCACTGCTAGCCAGTTGCTGTAACACGGGGTACGTCTGATAGAGAGGAAGGAAGTAACTAAATGTAACACGAATAAAACTGTTAAAATATTACCTCGTCCATGAACGTGATTTCTGCCTGAGTCATGTCACATAGATTTTCAGCAGCTATGGTGGTTGTTAAAAAGTAAAGAAAACAACTCCCATGATCCCATGCCACTTCACAGCGTCATCAAACTACGTCTTTTCTTATTGTTTTAATGTGAGCATGACTCTTAGTGACCCTTAAATATCTGTTACTTTGTCTCACTTAAAGCAAGTCTGTAAGTGACAATTATGGGATAAAGAGTCATAGAGTCAGCAAACCTGTCAGATACTGGTCATACCAGACTGAGATGTCGATTAAACATTGCTGTCATCAGGGACATCCCTGTACCAGACCAGGCACGGCTGTGGCTGCACAGTGTACTGAGCAAAGGTGTTTTTCACCCCTGAGTTCAACTTTCCCTTTTTTAAGAGGAAGAATTGAGAATTTCTGCTTTCAAAAGCTTCATAATGTCGTCTGGCTTTAATGGCGCTGTGTCAAGCAGCTTTTAAGTGGCCCACAGCTTTTTATTTGTTTGATCTTGTGATTTCTCTTTGAAGCTGATGTCCCTTCTGTGATGTCGGTGGCACTGGCAGCGAGTGTCTGTTCTTCCCCTTCACTTGTCATGCATTGTGAATTGTTCCAACAAAGTGCGCAAAAGCCCTGCTGTAATACGTGCTGCTGACTGGAGTGGGTGTGCTGTGAGCGTGTCGGAGTGGGAATATGCATCAGCGGTGCTTGACCGGTAAACTGACTCACTGATAAAAAACAGTGGCTTTGTGTGCTTCTCCTATACTGCTGCATAACAGCGTGACCCTTTTGTTTCAAATGGAGCTCATCCAGTAACCAAACAATAAGGAAACAGTCTACATACTAACACAAAGAGTATTGTAAACACCAAATGGCTATATTTAGAAATCAATAGATAATTGCACCAACAACAGATCATATTTACAATTTTACAATAAAACAGTGAATTAGAAAACTTATCAGTAAACAGTTTAGTCAACTCAATTCAAAATTAAAATGCAAACACCATTTTCAATTATGCATAAATACTTTTAAAAAAAAACTTAAACATCAGTAAAATGTAAAGCTACTATTGCAGTGCAAATTTCCAGTATATTTTCTTTTTCATTAGTAAGAATTCAGTTTTTGGATTCCCAACATGTTTTCACCTTGTGCTTCATTGTTGGTCACTCCGTCGTCATCATGATGCAGACTCCCCAATTTCCATGGCAACGAATAGGCCTCTTTGATCGCTGCTTGCATTATCGTAGATGATGTGGGAGTTCCACCTGGAAAATGACAGTGCCATGTCAGTTTTAAACGCAGGCCATAATGGAATAAATTAAGGCATTCATGCTTTTTAAGAAATCGGGTGGTGGTGGCAGAGTTAGGAATGAGAGGAATGCACATGAGTCAGTGGATATGACTGAGAAACATCAAAAAAGTTGGCAATTATGACTTCTGAGGCACTGGCACAAGAATGTGGTGTTCAAACCACACTTCCCATGAAATGACTTCCTTTTCTGTCTATTGTCAGTGTAGGCTTATACTAACCAGACTACAACTTAATTTTCATGATTCAACATTGGTCAACAAATGTTCAAGCAAGTTAAAGAAATTGTTCGACATTTTATAAAATACACTTTCAGATACCAGTTTGAGATCTTTTTTTATATGTTACTATACGATGCTATAACCACGAGTTAGCTAGTTAGCTTAGTTTAGCTTAGCTTAGCTTACCAATGTAGGTACCACATTAATTAGAGGGGGGCTCACTTTAACCTTAGATCGTCTGTTAAATAGGATTTCAACCTATTCAATAGACCGTCTATGGCTCCAACTACCTATTTAGACTACAGCATGCATTTTTGCACGTGCAATTGTTACATATTGCACCTTTAAATTACGCAACCTTTGTGCCATGAGTTCTGTTTGTTTGTACACAAACTTAAAGACGTACAGCTGATCACAATTCGAACGTCATCTGTTAATGCAGGACCCCGAGCAGGTCTGGTAGGCCGGCCATGGAAAGTGACCGACAGGACACACAACTGATTTAAAAATCTGTGAGTTCATCACAATGTAACGTCTATGGACCAAGTGGTAACTCACTTGAGGAGCCAGCAGGAGAAACACTATTGTGCATTTTTAACGGGCCACATAACAAGCAAGTAAACGCAGAAGCTAGAAAACCTTTTTGGTGTATGCACCAAGCAAACAATTCCTGTGTGTGATCGATAGACTTTTGTTTAAGTGTAAAGCCAACATGTTGTGGTTTTAAGATGTTAGTGAGTGAGCTTTATAGGCGCTGAAATGTGGATTTTGTTACCTTTGGACAGAGCCAGCCAAGCTGTTTCCCCCTGTTTTGAGTCTTTATGTCATAATAAGCTAACCTGCTGCTGGTCATATACACTTTTATTACACTGGCTTTAAAGATTATGATTTTAGACTAATAATGTGCACTTTTCTCATAGGAATTGCAATTGCATTATATTATTTAGAATAATCATTTACATCGGCCACTAATTATAACTGTTTGATAACTTCATATGCTTGCAAACTTTGGATCAAATCTGTGCGTGATGAAGATGATGAAGCGTTAGTGGGCTGTTTTGTTGAATGCGTGTTGATTGTGTGTGCTGTGGTAACGTGTCATATCTGTCTTTATCAAGGCTCCACTGAACAGTTTCTATAAATATCTGCACTAAGTGGCAGGAATTTCACAGCTAAGAGACCCTGCCATCTGAGGGCAGAGCTGATTTTCCACTCTAACAATGTAACAAGCTGTGCAAACTTTTCAGCCAAGCTAATATTTGTCTCTCATAATCACAGCAGGGAAACAAAGTTCTGATGCATCAGTTGTATTATATTAATTATATGAGATAAACCTGAATGGTCTTTTATTCGTTTGTCTCATTGTGCTCGCTTTCCATCCTTCTTGTTCCTCTGTATCAGCTCATCGTCCTCCTCAGGGTGAGGATACTTTCCAGGCTTGGCTGACATTAATATTGGCTATATTTTGGCTTTCCTGTATATATATCTCTCTCTCTCTGGCTGTAAAAGCATTGTGATCATGCCACGGTGCTGGCTGGTGGTAAGCAGCCTTTTGCCTGCCCACCCCAGTGTAGAGACAGAACATACCCTGTTAGCCACAGAGATGATTCAGACACCACTGACTGTGTGTCATCCTCGTCTAAATTAAACTTCCTACTTGTTCAGTTTGCCTGTAAAGGGATTCTGCAGATTTGAATTAAGTAGTTTGCTCAAGAGCTTGTGGAGGAGGAATGTTTTCAGACAATTTTCTCTCAATACATTTCTAAATAATTCAATCTGATGCAATATTTAGGCGACAATACCACTGATACTTTTGTACCACTGTAATTTTGACTGGGTGTGGATAAGATTGTCATTACACTGTTATAACCATGTCATGATACCTGTCACGAACATGAAGGAGTATTTGTGAATTTTTATGACCATTGTCATTGAGTGTCATAATGTCACTTTTAATGCTACATTGACATAGTTTGCGACGTCTTTGTTATGACAACTTGACATTAACCAAGATAACACAGCCCACCAGTGTCTTAAAGAAACAGTTAAGCTTTATGTTTTAATGTGACATTATACTGACAGGGGGTTGTGGTTAGCTTGGTTGGCTGCCTTAGCAGGTGACTGATCCCTAGAGTGCCAGAAACCAAACCCAGGAAACATCTCCGCACTGTATTCCCTGATGTCCCAGTCAGCCCGGGATCTCCAGTTCAACCAGACTCAGGTAGACTCTGGTGGCTAGCATGGTGCGGGGAGGAGTGCAGATTGGTACTGCACATGTGCATTTGACAACAGAGATGTGCAAGATGTGTCACTCCTAGCTACTTCCATCATCAGCTCCATAAAAAAAAATGCAATACTTATTTCAGAGTCATATTGATTAAGACTTTCTTTAAAAAAAAACACACACTGCATCTAGAACGATTCAAAATGTTTAAAAAAGTCTTAATCAATAACATCCTGAATCAGATACATTGTTTTTTCCAGAGCTGATGATGGAAGTAGCTGTGAGTGATACATCTCTGTTCCTTCTCATCTTTGCTAAGAGTTGCACATGCACAGTACCAATAACTTGGCACTTTCGCCTGGTCACCTGGGAATACGGTACCAGGGTGGATTTGGCTCCTGGTATCCCGGGGCTGAGTCAGCTAATTAGGCGGCAAGCTCCATGAATAACTGAGCTATTTTCATGCCACTGTTACAAAAGCATTTGGTAGTATAATAAAACTTAATGACATCCTTAAGTCCAAAATGTACCACTTAGTCTTAAACATTCATACAGACTCCTTCTTGTTCATGACAGGTGTCATGATATGATTGTGACACTGTAATGATGACAGTCTTATTCATACCCCTCAAAATAAAGTGTTACCAAACATTTAACTGTTCCTGTTGTTGCGCAAATCCTTCCCCTCACCCGTTTCAGGCTGCGGACGCTGCTGTTGCGGATGGACTCCATCAGCTGATCGTGGGCTGATCTCATTGGCGTGGACGGCCTGCTGCCCTCCTCCATCCTCTTCTCCATCGACACGGGCCTCAGCGCGTTCTTGAGCTCCTTCAGGATGCTACTTGTCTCGTCTTTGTCCGTCCCCTTCAATTTTGCCTTCTTGCCCTTCTTACCTTTCGTCTTCGTCACCTTCTTGCTGGCCGCCTCGTGCGCCTTGATGACCTCCGCGATCATCCTGGTGGGCTTCTTCTCCGGCTGAGGGGGAGGCGGTGGTGGAGGAGGTGGTGGTGGAGGAGGTGGTGGAGGGGGAGGAGGAGGAGGAGGTGGAGCAGGTGGAGTCTGTTTTTTAGCCAGGTCGCTCCGGGGGAGTTTGGGTGAGGACCAAGGGGAGCCTCTGGGTGAGCTGTAGGGTGATGAACGAGGAGTTCCTCTCTAGAGACAGAGGGAGGAAAATGAATAATTACAACTAGAAAAGGCTGGTGTGTTCACCTGCAGGTGTAAACACCAGGCATGGTAAAATATCTTAAAATGTTGATTTCTTAAATGTGAAATGTTGTATTAAAGGCCTTAAACATAACTGCCAGTGCCAGTCATGCCCATAAATATTAATACTGACTGTCCATTACAGAGAAACATAAGCAGCTGTATGTGTGCCCTGCCTCTATGGACACAATGAAAGAATTCAAATGCACTCAAACCTGGTCTATTAAAAAAAAAGGTCTAAGCCAGAGTTTCAGAGCTGAGGTGTCATGAAAGCATCTGAATTCATTTTTTTCAGTTGAAGCTTAAGTGATCATCTTTATAGATAGCTGAAGCGTGCAGACTGTAAATAGCTGAAGTGTCGGTTTGAATGTAAACACTGGCTGATAGCAGCTGAATTGACGGTTGAAAAGTAAAGACTGAAAGCTAAGGAGTAAAATGTGAAAGCAGCTGAATTGTCAGTCAGTGTCTAAACAATGAAAGCAGTTGAAATATCGTTCGACAAGTAAGCAATGAAAGTTTGAAGTGTGTACAAGACAGTAGTTTAAAAGAGTTGCAGTAGCTGAATTTTCAGTTGAAGAGTAAAAATTAAGTGAGGCATCAGTTGATATATAGAAATACTGAGTGAGCTTTAAGGTGATTTAAAAAGTGTTATTTTCTGAAGGTAAATAGATAACCTCAACTACATGGATGATGCTAGTACTCTACATGTATGTATGCCTACCATATAGAAACAGTCCAAACTTTGTCAAAGTTGTGAATCATTGGCATATAGCTTGTTAGCTGAAGAGCACTGTTTATCACAGAGATGAGGGCTTTAAAACAGTAATTGAGAACAACAGAAAAGCAGCATGCAACTAACCCATCCCAAGTCCCACCCCTTTTTGCTCTGTTGAGCAATCTTTGCACAGGGTGGAAACCTTCGCCTGTCCTGTTTCCTGAACTTAGATATACTATGTGCTAGGCCTGTCTATGTTGAAAAGAAAAACACATTTTGAAGATGGTTAAAAGATGTTTTCATGGAACCTGCTAAAGTGATGTATAGTCACATCTTAAGTTAGCTAATATTAGCAAAATGCAAGCTAAATGGCTAGCTAATCTACATCGATCATTAGCTATTACACCTGATTGCTAATAACAAAACACTAGCTAGCTAGTTAGCTAGAATTTTGCTAACATTAGCTGACCAAAGTACACTACAAGTAGTTTTATTTTCAACATACATGAGCCCAGCACATCACACATCTAAGAACAGAAAACAGGAAAGAAGAAAGTTGACCAAGGTTCTGCTAAGCTTGCTCAACTGTTGAGTAAAAGGGGCAGCACTTAGGAAGCAAAATTACCAGTGCAGTGGTTCTGGGGTTAACAGCTCCTTCTGTCAACCCCTGTTGCTGCAGTAGTTTCTGCTCCTGCAGCCGTTTCTGTCTCTGGCGGTCCTGGTTTCTGGTGAGGATCCCTGTCATGCTCATCCTGGGACCAGGCAGGTTGAACTGATAGCCCAGCTTGATCAAGGTGTAGTTTTCCCTCAGAATCTTTACCATCTCCATCTCTACCTATGAGGTGGGGGAGTTTGAGGAAGAGTGACATTGTTATACCTTGCACATGAAGATTTGCTTGATTGATACAAAATGGGAAATTGAGAACTAACCTGTCCTCCACACATGTGTCTCTGGTTGTGGAAGCGAAGCTCAGTCAGGGTGTTGTTTCCTGGAAGAGCCTGAACCAGCGCCATCACACCCTTCCCAGTCACATAGTTTGACTCTATATTCAGACTGATGATGGACGAGTTCTCCCTCAGCATCTTAGCAATGGCCAGAGCCACAGGGTCATCGGCCCGGGTGTTTGCAAGGCTGAAAATTCGCACGTGTGTGTTGGACCTCAGTGCTTCAGCAAATCGGATGAGGGTTTCCTAAGAAGTAAATTAGGATGTTTATATTTTCCAAAGCATTAAGAACTTGTCACCACCACATAGCACTAAGTGCATCCCTGACAACATTAACACTTCAGTCAGGCCACTGTTTACCAAGCTGACCAAAATGGTAGTCCTCCTCTTGCCAGTTAACATAATACTAAAAAGAGCAAAACAGCCTAAGCTATTTCTTGGCATTGACTAAACCACAGGATTGTTTAAACTTGCGTAAAGGTGCCCTCAGAAAACAGAAAACATTGTTAAATTAGAAGACCTTGTTTTTGTTCATTTTACAGTGACACAAAGGGTACCAACTATGTGCTCCATTACATAACCATGGCATGAGATTCCTGGTTCTAAAAATAAGCGGGCATACAATCAAAAGTACTCAGAGCGGGATGCTAGCAAGCTCGAAGCTGACAAATGTCTTACATTGACCAAAATCACACCATATTTTGATTTAACAGTGATTTTTTTTTATTAATCTTGATCAAGGAGGTTGTACCCAGCAAGAAATATTACGTTCCCAAAACACTTGTTTGTTGTCTTGTAACATTCCCAGAGCATTCCCAGCCGGTCACTATGTGGAAGGTACAGAGATGTTATTTGGCGGACTTTCAGGGAACATTCAGGGTGGTCTGAGAACATGAGGAGGCTCACTCTAGGTCTCTACACTATGTTCTCATAACTTTTGCAGTGACAGGAACCGTTAGGAAACCTATAATGTTCTTTTTGGTCCTATTTTAGGTCCTTCCATCATGTTCCCAGAATGCTCTGTGTAAATGTCCTCTTTGCAATGTTGCAATGTGACCATAAAATAACCAAAATGGAATACTCCACTAAAGTCATGCGGGGAACTTATTATATCACCAACATGATGAGAACATTCTGATTAAGACCTGAATGAAACATTCTCACATGAGCATGGCACAGAACATATCTAAGTACAGGAAACAGGACAGGAGGAAGTTGACTGAGGTTCTGCTGGGTATCTTGCTCAACTGTTATTGGAGCACAGAGCAAAAAGGGGCGGGACTTACAAAGGGTCAACTGACTGTAAAGGCAGGTCTGTTTTACCACTGAACAAACCTTGAGCAACATGTGTCTGTATTCATACCTGTGAGATATCGTCAATGTTGTTGAGATTGACCTCTGTGAGTTCAGGGTCGTTGCTGAGAACTCGTTGGAGAGCATCGTCGACAACTGTTGGGTTTCCCGTCATGTTGGGTTCGGCAGGTGGAGGGGGAGGGGTCAGTCTCATAGGCTCCACCCTCTGTGGTTTCAGAAGCATTGGGGTGTCAGCCCGGTCTGGTTTTAATTTATTATCTTGTTCCTCCTCTTCCTCATCTTCCTCCTCTTCTGTTACAGCTTCTTCACTCTCCTCCTCTTCTTCATCTTCCTCCTCCTCCTCCTCCTCCTCCTCCTCCTCCTCCTCTTCCTCCTCTTCTTCTTCTTCTTCTTCTTCCTCCTTCTTCTTTTGTTTTTCAAATTTTTTCTGTTCTTTCTCATTTTCAACATCTTTTTCATCCTCTGCTCCGCTGTTTTCTTCTGTCACACACTCCTCTTGTTCCTCATCCTGTATTATGATAAAAAATTATGCAGATGAGTATTGAGAATTGATTACTTGTTTTCTTAAATATGTGTACAACGTGTATTGTAAGGCTAAATTAACAAAGATGGTTTTAAGGCAGCTGTGGAGGAAAAAGCAGTATATCATTTTCCTTTCTATTTGAACTTCGAATTACATCTTACTCAGCTTTATTAAGTAATCTATCTTGAGTTCTATCTCATTCAACTTCAAACAGGCTTGCTTTGCCTCTGGCACATTGTACAAATGCCAAGTAAATCTAATTAAATGTCATCACTGACCGGTTTGGGGCTTCCTCCAGCTATCTCGTCCTCCAGCAATCTTCGTGTCTCATTCTCCCAATACTTCATGAGAGCCTCTCTGCTAAAGGTGCCTGTCGGGGTCTTGTCTGTCTGGTCTCTCTGTCTGAGTCCTATGGGCACATTGGCGTCAGGATCAATGTCCACCAGCTCCTTTTCCAACTCAGCCAGCTCCTCAGGGCTGAGGGACGCCAAAAGCTCGTCCTCGTCGACATCTTCGTACTTACTCAGCTCTCGACGGTACCCGAAACAGCTCATGGCCGAAGCGTGATTAGCACAGACCAGACAGTTTGAGTTTAACGACAGAAAGACCTGTTCTTGTGTTACATTTGATTCAGTCTGGTCCCAAAAATCAAGATGTCATGTGGGTTGAGTTAGAGGGTCCAGGAAAAGACAAAGTTCAGCGTGAAGCTTCTGGAGACCCAAGAGGTCATCGGAAATTAAGCATCCAGTTGAGGTGATCCCTGCCCGGTGAAGGTGTTTGAACGTCCAGTCAAAAGTTGCTTCTGATGAGCGCTCACTCCAGTCTGAACCAGATCTGTCCCGGCTGGTCCTGTTGCTGTGTCGGTGTCCTCTCCTGTCTAATCTCCACAGCTGCTGTTTAGGCCTTAAGAGAGGGATCAGAAGGGAACGTACCAAAGTGTGGGCCCCATGATGCAGCGTCTTTTTTGGGAGGCACCACTCTGAGAGACAGAGCCACAAAAAGCATGTGAGCTCAGAGACTGTGGCCTGTCAACGTAGCAGTCTGTCACCGCGGCCTGAGTGGCTTTGTTCATGGCCAAAAAAGACCAACTGGACCCAACTGCACAGAACAAAAAGGATAAACAGAGATAATGTATCGCCCAAGAAACGGCATGGCTCGCTGCATGTCCATCAAGAAAAAGGTGTCAGCACATCCTCAGTTGTTATTGTCTGGATGATCTGGATGATTTTAAAACTCTCATGACATTCCAAACATACATATGGAGGCAAGGACAAAGAAGATATCTGAGAGCTGATGTTTTTGCAATAGATTAAGGTGTGACTTCAGGACTAAGGTTGTTGGCTGAAATAGGTCGTGTTTTTCTGTTTGGTTTTCACTTTTTTCCCCTGACTCGTCGACTGCCTGGTAACTAAATCTAACCCTAACCCTTGAGATGACAGGGACAAATGAACTAATTGAAAATACATACAAAAGTAGCCATTATAAACTACTGGTATCAGCGTAACTTGACTCTGATAGTGGCTGATGGCCATTTGAGGTTAAGTTTCTGATTTATTTAGTTTTTATGACTTAGCATGCTAACACATTAAACTAGCCCTATCCGCACAGGACCTCTAATAAATTAGTAATTAGTAATTAGTAATAATTGCGGAGATCATCTGTGATCTTAATCCTAATCTCCCATGTTCATAATTTGTAAAGTAAAAATTCCACTGCAAAATACCTACCATATTTCACAAAACACAGCCATCACGTGATAAAATTTGTCGTGTACGAATTGGTGATTTGGGGTTGTTGGTTTTCTGTTATCAGACAACTGAACAAGTATGAAATTTGATCTCAGCTCATAATATGCTGAACAGCAGTCAACACGTGCTGTGAGATCGGCTATATGTACATATCACATTTTTTTTTCAACAAAAAAATGTTGTCATATTCAAGAACAGCCACAAAGCATTTGTTACTTGATCTGAATGAAATGCAAATGTGTATTTATGCTTGTAATAAATACAGAAAGTTGGCAAGACAACTAAACAATATTAATGGCTGCTGAGGAACAGTCACTCTGTTTCTGAAATATTGATGTTATGCAGAGCCTTAATATCCGGGGGATAATGTCAGTAAATTTGAGTAAAATACGGACTTCTCTTATCTCGTGTGAATACATCGCAAGAAACACAGACGCGGGGGGTAATTTCAATGCCACGTTAGTTGAATGTACAGCCTCACAGTGACAGTGTGGATCAGAATTATGTCAATGATGTGCAGTAATACAAACACAGGTTGTTGCATTTAATAATTTTCAGAAGGAATAAAAAGCTGTTGCGTCCCATCTTTTGTTATGTAAGGTAGATTGACCTCACTAAGACATTGAAGTGGTGTTATGGTGTTTTTATTCACCCTTTTTTAACAAACACATATAAACACATACATACTCCCACACACAAAAACATGAATAGCTCATCGTCAAAGTCATCACTCCAAATCTCTCCCTATCCCTCTGGCACAGAGATCATAATGAAAGAACAGTGTCGTTTGGCCTAATCTGCTATTGAGTGACAAATTGTGGTAACTCTCAGCCAGGACCAGCACAGAACAACTGCATTAACACACAAAAACAACTCAAACACAAGGCTCTTTCCACTTGATTTAAACATTAGTCTGTAATCTCCACGATACACACCACTACATTTGGATCCAAAACATCCTAAGAAAGACAAGTAACAAAAGTTTTTTATACATGTTTTATTATAACAAAATAACAAAACAATCTAAAAAAAAATCCATGTTGTATATAAGTAAAAATACTATTTTTTTTATGTCAACCCCCACTTTGACTATTGTGTACACTTACAGCCAGCACCAAGTGAGAATATTGTTGTCCACCTACACAGGTGTTTTCACTTAACCTGCCTGATTAGACCTCTTCTCAGAACTGTGTGGGTGTGTGCACACTGTTAGGGCAGGACATGTTGCACTTAAATCACTCTGATTGGTTGAAGTAGTGTGGTGACCTCATACAATTCCCTGCCCAACTTCTCCTTGAGGAGAGGTCTAATTAACAAGAAGTGGAGACACCTGTGTGGGAGTACAGGGCATTAAGTTTTATGAGACATCTATTTCATATGCTATACATGCATTTTGCAGTTGTATTAGTGCTTTGAAATGCATTCTGGAATATTAGCAATACATATTATTACTACACACGAGTTGAAAGAGAGAAGTAGAGTAACACAAAATTGCTACAGTTTCCATCCAAAGCAATAATACACAGCATCTTTTTACAGATAAACTAGGATTGATTTCATAGCTGATTGACCCAATATTTATTAGTAAAAGGAATGCGAATACACTATATAAATGCAAAATAAGTATAAAGAATCCTGGGAGGAAATATTCTTCTGCTGAGACACATTAAACGCACTCCATCCCATAACATATAAAAATACTACTTTGAGAGAAAATATATTTCAGTTTGGTGTATGTTTAAAGAGAGCGACTAGTGCTTTTTCATTAGTGTTTCAGTCTCACAGGTGTAACTAAAACGTGTTTCACACTGAGAAGAGGTCACCATACAGGTCATAGTCTTTGTAGGCGACGTAGTTCTTCAGTGCTGGAGGAAAAGGGACAGCAGACATGGCTTCAGGGTCATTCAGCGTCCTGGGGCTCATTTGACCTCTGATGACCAGTCGACACAGGTGCTGCAGAGACCGTGGCTTGCCTGGGGACACATAAGGAAACACCTCTATGTGCTTAATACATTCTTAACATCATGGATGTTTTAAAAAAAAATGCAAAGTGATGGATTTGAAGTTTTACTCAGTATGTCAGAAATATCATCCCACTCAGGCCTGCTCTCCAGGATGCGCTGAAGGTTGGGACAGATCCTGACATGGCTGACATAGTCCAGGAGCATACGAACAACACTGCCAACCACATGTGTCATCCATGACACGGATACAAATTCACAGAACTATAAGAGAGAAAAAAACAGGGTATGATTTATTGCATATGCTGGGTTGTCAGATCTTTGGTTGATTGATTGGTGTTGATTGTGATAAAGTTTCACTCTGTATTAATCTTAATTTGATTTTCTTCAACCATTAGCCCGTTCTGCCAAATCGGCCTTCTGAATGTGGAGGGAAAGATCTGCTTTGATGTTGTGGCCCAAAGGCAGATCCAAACTGGCAAGAAGGAAAAGAGAAATCTCCATGTGGTGTTCCTTGGTCTTGTAGATGCCTTTGGGTCGGTGCCTCATGAGATCATAATGGCAGCTCTCAACTTCTTCCAGGTCCCAGAGGGCATCACAAGGCTAGTCAAAGCATACTTCCAGAACTTCCAGTTCTGTGTAACATCACAGGACAAAACCACTGCTTGGCAGCACCTCAAGAAAGGCATACTGGCGGGCTGTACCATCTCCCCCTGGCATTAACCAGGGCAATGGAGCTCATCATCCCAGCATCAAGATGGGTGGTTGGAGGAGAACGCTTTAAGTATGGACTGTGTCTTCCTCCTATCAGACTGGAGATGACACTCACAGAATCTCTGTGATAAGAGGTATTGCTCCAACCCTAGCCACAGGAAAAAAGTGGACCCCAGCTGAGAGAGGGAAAGTCACATGGAATGAGCTGTGGAACATTGAGGCTGACTGCTGAGCTTCACCATCAGAGGCACATATGACATCCTGCTTTCTCCTACAAACCTAAAGCTTTGAATGGGAGAGGATCCAGCCTGGCCTTTGTGTGCAGTTCCAGCAATCCTCAAGCACATCTTGGTAGGATGTAACACCAGCCTGACACAAGGCAGATACACCTGGAG
The DNA here is from genome assembly GCA_027495735.1 of Lutjanus campechanus. NCBI lineage: Eukaryota > Metazoa > Chordata > Actinopteri > Lutjaniformes > Lutjanidae > Lutjanus > Lutjanus campechanus. The sequence continues at coordinate 21,582 of JAJHUR010079246.1, forward strand.
GCACAACCAAGAACTGTCCTGTTTGTTCGAACTAGAGTGCATGAGAGTAACCACCAACACAATGCTGAAGACCCAGGAAAAGTTCCCACACCCTCCATCCTTCATCTGGGAAGGAGAGAAACATACAACCAGCTTCTTGCCTTCCTACGCAAGCCCACTGAATGCAGCAGGGAACTGGGAAATATGTGCTGACTTAGGACAGAGACTCACATTTTCATCCGTAAGTGCAGCAACCAACCTGCAACCTGATCTGGTCATCTGGCCCAATTCCCGTTGAGCTTACTGTTCCCTGGGAGGTTGCTGTGGAAGAGGCCTTCGACCACAAGAAGCTATGGTACGCTGACCTTGCAGTTGAAGCTGAGGAGCAAGGCTGGAAGGTTGAAGTGTGGCCAGTGGAGGAGGGTTGCAGAGGTTTTGTTGCCAGTTCCACCGCAAGGCTCCTAAGAAGTGGGAGTCAGAGGGCAAGCCCTCAGGAAGGCAATTAAAGCCCTTGCCAACACCACAGAAAGAAACAGCCACTGGTTCTGGCTGAAGAAAGAGATCCCATTTGGGCTCCTAAGTGACCATCTAGAAGCCAACCACGATCAACTTGTGGTGGGCCTGCCAGACCAAGGTGTTTCATAAACAGAAGCAGCCTGGACGTGACTCATCCTCCTGACACTGTGATGCTGCTGGTTTTGATTTACATTCTGCAGAAACAGGACATAATAATAAATACAAGAAGCCTGTATGTGATTGATCCTCCTGAAGATGTAATGCTGCTGGTTGTGATTTACAGTCCACTACACAGGACTGAATCATAAACAGAAGATGCCTGGACGTGACTGTTCCTCCGGATACAGTGATGCTGTTGTTTTATCATATTGTCTTATAGATTGCATAACCTATTGTGCAAGTTTTTAGGTCACAGTAAGCCCATAAATCATATTATGTAAGTTGTGAACTTGTTATCAGTACTGTTGCAGTTTACGAATGAAAACCCCAGTCCCTGTTATTTATTATTTGTTCCATTGCAATTGGCTGAGCTTCACCATCAGAGCCACATATGTGATTATGACGGAAGAGAAGAGATCCCGGCTGGGCTCCTAAGTGATCATCTGGAAGCCAACCATGAGATCCATACCCAGATTTGATCAACCTGGGTTGGGCCTGGCTTGACTGAGGGCGTCTTGGGATAAAAGGCTGAAACACCCAATGACATCAAGGTACATAACTGATGGTGTGTCTTACTGGCAGCTTCATATAATGGTCACCTCAAAGAACAACCCCAGTTAGTTAAGTATAGTGGTGAATCTTCAGGGATTGTAACACCCTATTAATGAATGACCTAAGATGAATCCAGATTTTTAATGTAAAAAATCTTAGCCAGCTAGCTAAAAAGTTAACAAAATGTTACATTGTTTGCAAGTTAGTTTGTTAGTTAAAGTCAGAGCAACATAATTTTAAGTTATACCATGATTTAATTGGGTTTAAAACTAAATCCTTCTTGGTGCAACCCAGCCTTAATCTCTGTGGAGTCTACGTAGCTCTTACTGTGATGACGTTAGGTTGGCTGTAAATCCGATAGGCTTGGTTATGGAGGTCAGTCCATGTATTATCCATTTCTTCACCATTACCATGGCAACAATGAAAACACCTACCAGAAACAATGTCAAAGAGATTAAATGTTAACGCTCGCATGCATTTTACAACTTGAGAAAGACTGAGACAGAGCTACTTTACCTCTCATCAAATATGTTAGAACTGTTCGTATTTTACAGTCGGTAGACATACTTGCGAGCTTGATATCCACTGTTGAGCAGCAGTCGCAGCATCACGTTGTCCCTCAGGCAGTACTGCAGGGCTGTGGGGAACGCTGTGTTGCAGATCACTCTGAAGTAACAGTTCACCTCTGTTCCATAGGACAGCAAAAGTTGCACCAGGTCATACCTGGAAATGGGCAAACAGAGAGATGACGGAGGTTACTGTAACACAACATATTACTGTAAATATGATTGGATTACTGGATGGGCCTACCAGGACCATAGGCCCAAGGACTCATGGGGGGCCTAAGCCAGAGCCTCTGCATGAAGTCACAGTTCGAACTGTTTTTAATTATATTTTTGCCTCATGGTCAAAGGACTTAGTTATTAATGTCAATAACCAAGCCCCAAAAGTCCCACTAAAAAACTGAAAGAATAACTCCCTCACTCTCTTTGAAGATGTCACAAGACAGAAACCATCATGATACATATGATAAGAACGTGTTTATCTATGTCTAAGTCTCATTGTATGCATCTGGTAATCTGATGTTAATTTGATCCCAAATTAGACTTTTTGGCTCTTTAGATATGCTAACAGTGGTTAAAATGCTGGTAACGTATTGACAAATATCTAATGAAGCTGGTATAAATGCTGCTGATGGAGAAGACAAAGTAAGCTCAGTAAGAAGTGAGATTTGAGGCTTTAGAGTACAGATAAATGTGGGCTCACTATTTGTCAAACAACAGGTCACTAGTGGCCTTTTCATCTAGTATGTTGTGATTTATAACATGTTTACAACTGTAAGGGTGGTCTGGCATTAATTGTGTGAGCTTTTATGATTCCATGCCCTGGGGTCAAGTGTCTCATAATCCACCTATGACTGTCAGTTATAATGATTATAGAATACAAGCATATTTATGCCACACACCTTTCAGCACGTATAGCGACCAGGATGCATCGTAGTGGATCCAGGTCAGTTCTCGCTCCCGCTGCCAGCAACATCTCAGCACAGGTCACATCACCATTACAAACAGCAAAGAACAGAGGAGACCTCCTGAGGTCACTGTAGTTATCTGCAACAAGATTTACAGTTTACTTTAAGGTCCAGTGTGTAAGATTTACTCAGATTTATTTTGAATATTGAAGAAATAGAATATAATATTAATAAGTAGGGATCAAAGACTGACAAGACTTTGATTTTGAGTAAGTATGTGTGTGACAGACTTTAGCATACCAGAGATGTGTGCACCTAGCAAGGCATTGACATCGTATCCTCTCCGGATAAGCAGCCGCAGACACTCAACCTGTCCCCCATCAGCTGCTGAGTGGACCGGGTCCTGGCCTGAGAGACGGATAGCTTTATTTGTGGTGATGGGGATGAGAGTCCTCAGAGCTCTACAGAGACATACAGAGAAAGTCAGGGGGACAAATGGGAAGAGGGCGAGGGACAGAGACAGTGAAAAACAAATGCTAAAAGAAGAAAACAGGACACAGAGAAAAATGTTCATTAGATTGTGGTTTGAGCGGCAGTGTTATTCGGTGACGGAGCTGAAAAACAGTGATAAACAGAAGGCTCTTTGTGGAACTGACTACAGTGACAACACTGCAGAGCTGTGAGGTGCAGAGAGAGAGATGTTTCAGTCTACAGTTTCATCAATCTGGCTGCAAAATACGAGGAAAGGAATGTTAATTTGTCTCCAGTAATTTCTTTTTGCCCTGGAATTGGATTATGTTTTAAAACTCAGATATTCTCAAACTTTTGGCATGAGAATATGACCACAACCAGTGTGTCAGGATGATTGGGTGCTCTTTCGCATCACCACACAGCTTGAGGACATGAGGGTCAGCTCACAGTATGTGTCCCTCATATGCAGCTCGGTGGATGGGTAGCTGGAAGGCATTGCTGGCAACATTCGGGTTGGCTCCGTGCTGCAGGAGAAGGTTGACACAGTCCAAGTTTCCAGATCCAGATGCATCATACAGGACCGTGTCTCCATTGGTGGCCTGGGCGTTCACGTCACCACCTAGTGGAGCACAGGGGAAAATACAACAAGGTCTGATGAGTGAGAAAAAACATACAAACCTAACATCATGTGAAGCAAAGTAGCATTTACCATTCTGTATGAGTATATCCAAAACTTCAGTGTTGCCATGTTCAGCTGCGATCCCCAGAGGAGTCACCCCATGACCGTCTCTGGCAGTTACTTTGGCTCCGTGTCGAAGCAGCAGCATCAGAATAGATGGACAACCCAACTGGTGCGAGAGATAGAAAGCAAGAACATAAAGACGAAGGGAGAAAATGTTAAATTTAACCAGGATGTTGAGTTCTGATTAACTCGCTTTATCCAGTATCAATGCCAGACTGTTCACCTTTGCAGCTTCATGAGTGGCGGTCCACTTTTTGAGACACACCTGCTCGACAAAGGCCCCACCCATGATGAGGGCTAAAACCACGTCGTATGATTTCTTTCTCACTGCTACAAAGTGTAGAAAATACGATGCAATACATATACATTATTATGAAATAATAAGTCATTATTGTGCTAATGGTTACAGCAGATACTGAGGTTTTAACAAGACTACAGCCATGTCATTTAGGTACAGTGCTGATTTGAGCTAAATGCTAAAGTCAGCATGTAGGTTTAATGTTTAACAGTTTGCCATCTCAGTTTAGCATGTTAGCACGATAATATTTGATATTTACCTCTAAACACAAAGTAGATATATAACCTTTTTAAAATAACTTCCTAAAATTTGGAACTGCAAGCCTCATGACAACCCAAAAGCTTGATATGAATGTTAATAACCAATTTGTAAAGGATTTATAATCTACTGCATTAACATCCGTAGCAAGGTTTGTTGTAGGCAACTGGACTTCATAGAGTTCTTGAAGACGTTTCGCCTCTCATCCAAGAGGCTTCTTCAGTTCTGACTGACTGGCTTGGGAGTTCAGGCATTAAACCACTGTGTGGTCGTTAACACCTACAGGGGGCATGTGTCTCAATTGCCCCCCTTCCATTGTGTC
>JAJHUR010079247.1:0-15082 GCA_027495735.1 Lutjanus campechanus
TAACAACAATAAAACATTTTGTTTGTTAGAGTTGATGCCTCTTATTTTGTTCAAAAAGTCCTTTCAAACAAGGTTACTATTCACTTTTCATGATATGGTTGTAGTTGTAGTAAATTTGTCTCTAGACTTCTATTCTTTTGGATTTGGCATTCGTAGCCAGTTTAGGGAGACTTAAGACTACCCACTGACAAAATTTAGAATAAAAGGCGCCAAGATGTGGGGAATGACACACATTTTAGTTGATGAAATATCAAAACTTTTTAAAAAATTTTGTGTATAGTACACGTTTACAAAAGTAATTTCCATTACTTTTCAATTACCTTAATACCAAATATGGTTAACTGATCAGTATAATATAATGTTTCATGTTCGTTGCAGGTTTTATTAATTGTTTGTGCAGCTATTCTCTCCTTTGTTGTGTGAAAAGTAGAGATTGTATATATAGAAATAGGCAACATGACAGCTCCCCAAAAGTGAAGTCAAAGCATCTTGATCACCCCCTGGTGGCTGGCTGCAGTATAGGTCCTCCACTGATGTTTGTTTAAATGTTCATCTTTCTGCTTAGTTTGTTTTCAATTAGTTATTTGATGCTATAAAAACAGGGTTTCATGCTATGATTGACAGCTGAGCTCTGCGTGATCGAGTCTGCCAGCTGTGTGGGCAGGAACTTGAAATTGCAGTTTCAACGCTGGTGTTCACCAGCGCAAGATGGCAGGTTTTCAGTTTTGTGCAGTGGGAGCAAGTGGAGCCGTGTCATCCATCTTTTATTTATGTAAGTGGGGCAAATGCACATTTAGATTAATGGCTGTAATTAGGCACGTTTAATGTAGGTCTACAAACTGCCATAAACATACTGGGGCTTCTGTTTTTACCCACACACCCTCCTGGTCACCAGCATCACCCCGGAGGGATAGGAATCGTGGAACATTCTGAGGTGGCGCTGCCTATTTTTGGAGGACAGCATACATAGATGTAATTATCTGTCACAAGGTGATTTGTCATCTGTCAATCATTCATCATCAGAAATGCATAAAGTAAATCTTAAAGACAAATGAAATTAGCTAATGATATCGATCTTCACTAATTAGAGGACAGAGTCAGAGACACGTTACCTCTTTGTCAGCGTTCTGTGGGAGTGAAACAAATCTACTGGCCACTTGCATATTTTACCATCTTTGTGCGGGTGCCTGCTGCTAAATTTTGTGTCCTGACTGTCAGTAAGGATGTTCAGCATTAACACCACAGGACTCTGACAGCTAGCTAATGAGCTATCACAGCGAGAGACAGTGAGAACACGAAGACGGGGCGGATCAAGAGGGGTGGCAGTCGCCACTCCTAAAAGATGCCTCGCCATCCCGGCTGACACCCTAGTTTGGACAGCTCCAGTTCAAAATATATATGAAAAGTTGTGGTTGATGGAAATTTACATGACTGAAGTCAGAGTGCAAGTGAACGCAGCAACATCTTATTTATTCGTAAATAAACTTATACTATAACTTATACTAACTATACTTTTGTCCCTGCTCTCCCCTTTATCAGCTTTTATCTCACTGAAATGAGTGATATATATGCTGGCAGTTAACTTTAGGGTATGAGAGGGCTGACAGCGACGGACAGGCACTATTCATCATAACTGATTGTTTGTGCCCGCCGGCCAGTCCATACTGCTGAGCAGATGGGTTCACTTCCTGTAATATCACGCCTCATTATGAGTGTTGCTGTATATCTGGGCAGATAAACGATTGTGGCCAAAAATAGTGCCGCCTGAGATGCAGATAAACACCTGCACTGGCTCGGCCTCGCCTCGAGTTTACAAAAAGTTGGCTTCCCATAATATCACTTACGGAAAAGATTACATGATTGCGCTAAATATTTCATGGGATAATTGTTTCACCTTCCTTTTAAGCAGAGTCTGAAGAAAAGAGAGTTAAAAAGTGTAGATAATGAACCCCTCCTTTTTGTCCTCTGCTTTTGCTACTTGGGCATTTAAGGCTATCATTTAAGAAAATAAAGAAAGCATCATGACATCAGAAACCTCCTCAATATGGTCAAAAAACACAAATGCATCTACAGTAAGCCTGATTATAGTTTGCCAAACTAAACATTTGCGCAAAATGAAAATCACAAGTGATTTCAGTGCTTTTAGAAACCCAACATGGAATTCCAGGGAATTGAAGCTTTTCACCAGCACATAAAAGTGTCATTAGTCACTAAATACTTCAACAAAACAGTTTTTTTTCTTCTCCAAGTTGTAATGAAGGATGTTTTTATCCTGAGCTTCAGTATATTGGAGAGAAATGTATGAAAACTTCACATAACACCCATAAATAAACGCGTTCTTCCAGTATTTCCTCTTTTTCTTTGGGATGATGTGTGTGACGTGTGTATTGAAGTGCGACTCAGTTAACCAAGAGTGTGTGTGTGAAGTACAGTATGTATCTGTTTTGCCCGGCTCTTATCAGAGGAATGGAGGGTCTCAGGTCCGCTCTGAAGGCGAGCCTGAGCTGAAGGAATTCCAGGCAGATAAAACTCGGGCCCTGGCGTCTGGCTCTCAAACATTTCCCATACACTGCTGCTCCGCAGGGCCGGGAAGGGGCAAAAGGTGACAGAGATGGTCATTTTAAAGCTCGTTATCTTTCCACAGCCACCGTGAGGTGACAACAGCTGTCATGTAAGCTGTGGAAAACACGAATACGCAGTCACCCAGCGTCGTTAGAAAATGCCAACAGGGTTTGTTGAAACAAACAAGCACGGACCGGACTGAAGTCTGGTGATGTTCACGGGGATGCAGCGACTCAGCAGACTGGAAACCACCGCCAAGGTTGCACAGATTGTTTTACACGAGTTGCAAACATTCAGAAATTTGTGATCTGATCATTCTTCATGTCCTTCATTCCCACAGTTCCGCTTCAAATACATTGCCTTAACCAACCAAACTCTCCGTATTCGTGAGTTAGCAGTCTCATACCATCCTTCATCTTCAATTTCTCTATTTAGCTGATTCACGTTTGTTTTTGTACAACATTGAGTTTCCCCTACACTCTTCTAAGGTTTTATAGAAGGCTGAGATCTTCCCTGGTGATAAGCATCCACTTTCACTTTAATTATAGCATTAAAATCTATTTAAGGGTCAATTTTCACCTCTTTCCTGAAATAGTCTCAGATTTGTAGGTGTCTCCCTGAAAATCGTGTTTTCCCTGACCACCGTTAAGTCTCACAAGCTCGTGCATGTTCCAGTGTTTTACTTTTCAGTTCTTATTTGAGGTAATAATCAGCGGGATGCTGCAGCAGGCCCTACAGTATGAACCGGCAAACTCTCACGTATCATCCCGGGCTGCAGCCAGCGCTCTTTGTCTTTCGAGCTCTTTGTCTTTCGCTGCCCTCTTTAGTGCACATTCCTGTTTTACTCAGCTGTCACACCAAGGGGTCAGGGGAAGGCATGTGTGCTCCTTGGTTAATTTTAGCCCTCATTTCATCGAGGCCATCGAGACGAAACGCAGAGCAACCACCTCAGCCCGTCTGCTGTGAAGCCACATTTAACCTCTGATCTCCGAACACCCTTTACAGACTAAACCACTGTATCAGTGAACATGTGCTCATGACAGCCTTTCTTTGGACAAAGTGGAGCGATGTATAGGTCACATGTATAGGCCACCAACCTGACAGCTTAGAGGCTCTCTATTATAATGATTTACCGTGATTTAAACCATAGTTCACACTTTTAAAGCTCAGATATCCACTGATATCAGGTTTGCTAAGGACAGGATCAGCAGAAAAAACTATTTTAGCCACACCACAGTTCAAGTGTACACCATATTTAGAATATTTTCACCACTTTACCTTGCTGTCAGATAGCGAGAAACCACTGTTACCACTCAACCAGACTCCTTTTGCAGAAAAATAGTCATTTTACCAGACAGAACACAGGCATTGCAGGTCTGCAGCTTCCACAATCTGTTAGTTAGTTAGTTAGTGTTATTCTTTGACTTCTGTTAATCTGACCTAACCTTTTAAAACCCTGAAGTGACACAATAACGCAGACAAACTAATTGATGAAGGCAGAATTATACCAGCAACTCTCATTTTCCGTGAGGTAAAATGATCAATTTTGCCAATGGATTCTGGTTGTTTTAGAGGGAGCGATAGTTACCTGTAGGAACTGTCTGACAGTTAGGTAAAGCAGTGAAAATACTGCAAGTTAAGTATACACTTAAACTGATACTGATTGTTTTAGGTGGCTAAAATATGTTTTGCTGGTCCACAGCAGTAAATTTCTTACACCAGTACTCCTGCTGCTGCTCCAAACTGGGGTCTCTGCTGGTCTCCATCTCCTGCAGGAAATACACTGACTAAGGATAAGAAGAACCCCACTTCAAAAAATCTGAACTATCCCTTTAAGAAAACAAAAATCAGTGTGGTCATGTCAGTGCTGCCAGCAGTGTACCAAACGTCACTCAGACTTGTTGGTCAATAAAACTCTTCTGTCTGGCTATTTCCAGACAAAACTAACAATGTGCAGTGTCAAGAAGCCACTTTGAGCACGTCTGCGTGACCTTTAAGTGGGCAGACTATTGAAACTCTGGCCTGAACGTCTGCTCTGTCTCTCAAAGTGCAGCCTGTGCCAGCCAAGTGTCTCAGGGAGAACAATGAGTGCAATAAAATTCAAGTCCAGGTGAAAAACACGATCAAAGTTGAAATTGTTTTTGTAATTTCTGAATTTGTCCCCCGCAGTTTGCATCTCTCGCTGTGCTGCAATAAAATCCAGGCTGGAAGTTTCCATGCAGGGCAGCCTCATCTCCTCACCAGACTCTACAACGCTTTTATTGTTTGTTTTGACAGCTTTGTTTCTGCTGTGGTGGCTTTAATCCAGCTCATCAGTGCATCGTGATTCATAATGTTGGGGAGTCGGATTACACGTAACAGGATTACGTAGTTAGTTTACAAAAAAAAGGTAACTGTAACTGAGATTACTGATACAAATAGAAAAGAACGGAAATTATTAGCAGGAATACAATTTTAAAATACATTTTAAAATGAAGAGTGAAACAATACCACACATCACACACTTGACATGTTTCACAACACCACTCTGGTCTCAGTGAAACATGATAATCTTTTCATTATTTGTATTTATTATCTTTAATTATTTTTAAATCAGAAGAGCAGTACAAATACTGTCATCACCCAACATCAGATTTACAGCTAAGATCAAAAACTAACATTAGCTACATTTAAATATGCATCTAAACATGCATGCAGAAAGGAAACAATTTCACCATATTTGGTATTAAGATAATCCAAAGGGGACAGAAAGTAATCAAGTTACATTGCTTTAATGTTAGGATATTTGGATTAGGTTACAAACTACATTTTTTAACAGGTAATTAGTCATTTTATTTTAATACATTTTTAAAGTAAAGCTCCTAATCCTGTGCATTCGAAGAACAGATTTAAAGAGAACACCACACAGACACATACACACACAAAACTATACATTACAAGTGGCATTTAAAGCTTATCATGACTAAAGATTAATACAATATTGCAGGAGTGTGATGGCAGCCACAGATAGAGAGGATGCTGCTATTTTGAGCTCATGAGACTTGTGATGTGGCGTGAAGCAGAGTAGACAGATGAGGGGTCTGCACTCTGTCAGTGTCAGACCACTGTCAAGTCTTTCACAATAGAATAAAAATAACTTCAGGACGTGGATTTCAAAATAAAACATCTTTTTTCCTAAGAACTAGAAAAGGTATTTTTAAGTCATGAAATTTCTCCAAATCCAGGATAGTTCTTCTTTCCCCTGATTTTTAAATCATCCCTAAATTTATTATAGCATATCTCTATACATTCTGAAATGTCATAAGCTTGGAGGACATTTGAGACCTGCACCCCAACCCAACTGAACACCCACCTGAACCGGATTGAGGTACAGCTTCAACCTGTGCGCAAAATTACGCACAGTTTATCCACCCAGCATCCGGGTCGCTGTTTTGTGTGGAGGTGTTTTGTGATTATACTATCTTGTGCAGGCAGACCGATTGTGCCTCACACTTTGCACTTTGATCAGATTTTAGCCAGTCTGAGGCGTAAAAGATTTTTACTCCCATGCGCCGAGCACAAGATAGTAAATGCGCCTGGTCACGCATTTAATTTTACCTTAATTTTTAGACCTCGTGCCCACGGCTGCACAGACCAGGCACAAGTTCATTTACTATCTTGCAGATGTGGCAAAAATTACTTCTGCGCTGGTGTAAAATAGCACGTCAGGGCCCTTAATCTTGTACTCAAAAGAGAAATAAAGATTTTCCGTTGATTTTATTTTGAAGGTCTATCACAGCTTACTTCCGTTCTTGCCCCGGTTCACTCAGTCTGACTTGAGGCTGCTGACAGCCGCTCTAGTCGAGCCTGGGGGCGGTGGAAGGGCAGTGGGATCCAGGGGATCTGGCTAATTGGAGCTTCTCCTCCGCCGTCCTTATCGAGCAGCGTCCAAACTTGAGGGAGAAACTGCGACTCTGAAACAAACCGAGAGATTCTGCGCTCTGCGCGGTTTGTTCCCAACTTCATCTCCCAAAAACAGGTTCCCTCCACTGAGCAGAGGACAGCAAATCGTGGGAAAACCGGTTTATGTACTGTTTGTTTTTCTTTTTAAACGTGAAATGTCGTTGCGTGTGGCTTTTGTGGTGTCCTAGTGTACTTTTTCTTTTTTTCACATTATCAGCGTGCAACATCCTGCATCTGCTATCGCCCTGGCAACCAGAGCTCCTCTCCATCATTCTCCAGCGCCTCATCCCTCACCATCAGCGGCAGAGAAATAAAAAATCTGCTTTTGACGCTCGTCCTCCGAGTGGCACTTCATTTTTTTTTTTCGACCACTTTTATTATTATTATTATTTTTAAACTGTTAAGGTTCATGTGTCGGAGAAGTCTTTTCTCTCACCACCAAAATGCCTGTGAGACGCGGTCATGTTGCGCTCCAGAACACCTACCTGGACACTATCATCAGGAAATTCGACGAGCAAAGTAAGTGCACATGAAACGAGTTGAGTTATGACCATGTGATTTTAAAGTCCAGAAGTCCAGAATGAAACAACAAAACCTTCACAATATGCATATTTGACCACTTTAAACAGCCAACGTGAGATCATTTTGGCAGTGTTGAATGATGTAATGGGTGTTAAATGCTTTTAATAGATGTGATAAAGGTGGCATCCCAGAACAGGTGTGAAAATAAAGTGTGTAAAAAATAATTCAGGTTATTGTTCGACACATCCTGCGTTGAAAACAGGGTAATAATGTCCCTGAATAAAAGGATTTCTGACAGCTTGTTGTCATCAGTAGGAGCAGTGAGCCAAAAGTACATAGATATTTATTATCTTATTATATACTGTTGTTTAGGGTTGATGATTATTATCATTGTCGATTAATCTATTGATTATTTTCTCAATTAATCGATTAGTTGTTTGGTCTATAAAATGTGAGTGTGACGTTCTAAAATGTCCTGTTTTGCCCACAATTCAAAGATATTCAGTTTACTGTCATAAAGTGGTAAAGAAGCAGGAATATTCACATTTTAGAAGCTGGAATCAGAACATTTTTACTTTTTTCTGTTAAAAAACTACTCAAACCAATGAATCAATGTGAGTAAAACCTTGTTTTTTTAGTTAATTTCTTAGTTAGTCTCATGATGTCCGTTTCAAAAAGGCGACAGTCTCAGCCTCTCAGCCTTTTTTCCACACGTGATTGGTTTGTTTTGTGTTGAAGACTCTTTGATTGCCCGAGCAGGTGGCAGACTGACAGGCTTTTCATGTCACACTGAAATATCTTATTTAATTAGTATCAGTGACGTTGACGTCCCCGCGCTGCTCCTTTTATGTTTTTAGTGTTATTGCACCTGCATGTGTGTTTGTTTGTGCGAGGGCTCACTTGATGTTTTACATTATGTTCCGTTATCTCACATGTTCCACTCGCTGCAAAGAGAAACCGTTTCTCACACAAGAAGAGAAGATCTGTGATTAAAGAAACATATCAATTATTTTCTTGATTAATCGATTAGTTGTTTGGTCTATGATGTGTCAGAAAATGGTGAAAAATTAATTATCCTGAAAACAAAAGGCCACTTTTCTGAAAACACAAACTCTGAGTTAAGTGGCTGGCTGTCTTACTGCCTGCCAGACTCCTAAATTACTTAAACTAAATTTAACTTTTGTAAACATCTACTCTTTCTAAAAGATTATTAATGATTTCTTACGACTCATAAACTTATAATTACTCATTTGGGGAATATTCAGCATTAATTTGAACTCTAATTAATGTGAAACGGGCAAACAGCAACACAAGTTAAGGCCCAGAATAGAAATTTTTAATGAGGGAACTGCAGCTGTGTAGCATTATTGTCAGAGAAACGAGTATTTTAACTTAGCAGTGTTTAAATAAACAAAACAAAAAAAATGGTTAATCAATCATCAGAATAGTTCTCTTGACCTTTCACTTTTAGCTCCATCTTTCTTGTTTAGAAACATAAAACTCTGAAGCTAATGAAGGTCAGTCTTGGTTTAAAGCTGCAACATTTAATCAATTAATCAATTATGAATCAACTATTAAATAAATCCCCTATAACAGATTAATTGTTTTGAGTCATTTTTTTAATGAAAAGAAAGTCAAAATTCTCTGATTTGAGGACGTCATCTCAGGCTTTAGAAAATAGCGATCAACATTTTTCACCATTTTCTAGACCAAACAACTAATTGATTAATTGAGAAAATAATTGAATAATTGATAATGGAAATAATCGTTACCTTGGTACATTTGCCCTCGCCTACATGTATTTCACTTTGGACCAATCACAGACAAAATCACCCTGATATGCTGATCAGATTCTGACCACACATGGAAAAACTCTCAGTGAGTTTTAGTTTGATTAGATCTGGGGCCAATAATGCTCGAATCGATGGAGCGCCTTTAACAAAGCTCTATTATGTAATGCCTCTACTGTATGTATGTCTGTGTGTGTGTGTGTGTGTGTGTGTGTGCACACGCAGCCACATGTATACGCGCACGGCCAGGTGAGTGCACGTGCCACGGCGGTGCTGCTTAGCAACCGTGTGACGATCAGTGTTTCCGCTTTGAGCCCCAGATAATGACTTTGGACAGGATGTGCTTTCCACCAGAGGAGCTCACCCATTTACTTTAAAGGGAGGAGAGAGTCCCCTCCTCTCGAGTGTGTGTGTGTGGGCAGCAAACAGGCAGAGCTGTTTAACCCAGTTCAGGATAATAAAAGGTCCAGTCAGATGTTACAGAGGACATGTATGCACTTTTCATTCAGCTCATTGAACTCCTCCATTAGCAGCCGTCGAACAAAACTGTCCTACTTCACTTTCGTGGTTGAGCATTGGTTTGTTTGGCGTAGCGGCTGTTATCAGTGCCGCGTACATTATGATCATCAATAACAGGATCTGGATGGTATATGACATGACAGAGGGTTTCAGAAAGGGAGGTGTGCCTCAACAGGGGGGCTCCAAACAGCTTCAGGGGAAGTTATTAAAAGGAGACCATATAGAATATTCTAAATATGTGTGATTTAGTTAAAGAGATGCTTCAGAAGTAAAGTATTGATTAATTTTACAGTTTTTCCCTGAGTCAGAAAGTAGGGCGGCACAATTAACTGAAATTTTATTGAAATCGCAATATGGCTTCCTGCAATTATTGACAATTTAAACAATTAAAACACGTATCAAAAGATGTTTGAATGTCTTCTTGAGGCGGAGACGTCCTGTCCAAAATAAGACAAATCTTCATTTGGTTCAGATTCCTGCAAAAAATCACACCACAGTCATTTTAACATGTTTTTCAATCCAGATAAGAATAATGATGTAAAAATTATCATTACCTCTAATATCGCAAATCATATTGCTGTTGTGATATCAGTCAAAATAATCTCAATTAAATATTTTTTCTACATCGTTCAGCCCTAAAATAAATACATTTGTGCAGACCTTTTTTTTTTACACTCTTAGAAATAAAGGTGCTAACTGGAATCATGAAGGGTTCTTTGGCTTGTCTCCATAGGAGAACCCTTTTTGGTTCCTGGTAAGAACCATTTGTAAAAGTTTCACTCGGAACCATTTCCTAGAGTTCAACATAGAAGCCAACATAAAGGGTTATACGTGGAACCATCTGTGAAAGGTTTTATTCAAAACCCCCTATGGGAGGTTCTACAGAGAACCCTTCTATAGAGTTCCACCCAGAACCCTCTCTGGTGCATCTGTCCAGGACCTTTCCATCTTCTACCCCAACCCTGCCCAGGTGCTCCTACAGAGAGACCTTTTATATTCCAAGGGTTTCATATAGAACCCAGCCATGGGGTTCAACGGGGTTCTACCAAGAACCTTTTTATATGATGGTAAAGAGAACCCTTGATGAAAGATTTCTTCAAGAATTTCAACAATCCTTGAAAAACTATTTCTTCCAAAAAGGGTTCTTTGAACGAAAAGGGTCCTTAATGGAACCCTTAATCTTTGACCAATGCTTTCTTCAAAAAGGGTTCTTCAGAAGCAAATGGTTCTGAGTGGAACCTCAGTTAAGAAAGAACCCTTTTAGAACCCTCAAACCCCCAAGACCCCCAAAACTAAGCCGGTCAACCCAAGCTTTGTCTGACGGTGTCTGAGCTTTGAGTTGAAGGAGGAAACTGTAAAATAAATAATAAATAATATGATGTCATCAGAAATTCAGGAAACATCCTAAGTTGAAATACTTGCTCCTCTGACAGTGTTCCATTCCAGGCCAGAATGACTGTTTCACTTCGCCCATTTCAAGTTAATTACAGTTCAAATTAATGCTGAATGAGTCAGAGTCTGTTAATGAGTCGTAAGAAATCATTAACCATCTTTCAGAAGCAGTAAATGTTTATAACGGTTAAATTGAACAATGTCTTAATGGAGTCAGACAGTGAAGCTGCCAGTCACTCAGCTTCAACTCCAGAGTGTAAATTCAGAGCAGAGGGCTTTTGTTTTCACAATAACAGGCTTAACTTTACAATGACAGACAACTGACAGTTATAAACTGATCAACTGACAGTGTAGGACTCCTGCCGTGTTCCTGCCGCCTGCCTGAGCTTGTGGTCCAGTCTCCACCTGACGCTGGTGGAAAGACACGTCAGAGTCCAGCACTGCAGCAGAAACAACACTGCACTGAGCTAATAACAAATAAGAGAAGTTATATCTTTATTTAAGTTATAGTTTTCATGCACCTTGCAATTCCAAGCAGGCAATTGCACGTAAAATAATTTATATGGACATGTAGAAAAAGACATTTCTATATATGCAGAAACACTGTTATAGCTTTAACATTTAAATATTATAAATAAATAGCTACAATTTAAACAACAAATCAAAACACATCCTCCACTATATAAAACAAAAAAGAGAATGTGCCCATTTCAAACGTGGATAATTACAGATTAATTAATAAGATTAACATGTTGTTGACAGATGTCAACAACATGTTAATTCATAAATTATCATCAGAGCCGTTGTGACGCCGCCGTGGCTCATATGTTGAAGTGCCCACCTGCTCCTCTTCAGTCCTCTGAAGGAGAAATTGTGACGCTAATAACGTTAGCGCCGTGGAAAGGTGGACTGTATTAGTTCCACTTCAGCTGATTGTTGAGTGGAGGTACAGAACCATGCACAAGATTCTGAACAGCTGCACTTAAGAATATTTGATTAAATCAGAGAGTGAGTGTGATTGTATTGTAAATATCCTACATTTTTTAAAATAATCTAATGTAATCATTGTGATTAAGTGGCCTGCTTATATGCTCTGCTGCTGCTCTACAAAGACAAAAAGCAGTAACCGCTAACGTTAAGTACGTATTCAGTTTATTAAGACCAGAATCTGACATTAAGTCATTTGTTTTACCAAATAAACCAAAAGAAAAAAATATGATACCATAGAATTTTAAATTCAGATCAGATCGAACAGCATGTAGGTCCAATGGTAAAGTTTGAAAAGATACAAAACTGAGATAAAAACCCAGAGAGCTGAGAACCCTTTAATATTCCAAGTGTTTTACATAGAACCTCAGAAGCTAGCCAGCTAGCTTTAGCTAATGTTAGATTTTCCTATTCTTTGCTACCTGTTTCTTTAAACTAAAAAGTCAAATTTGATGTGTAAACATACTATGGAGAGATATTAGACTCAAAATGGTCTCAAATATGTATTTCATTATCTGCAAATAAAAAAAATAGGATTTACACAGGAAGCGAAAATGATCAGACACGTAAAGTTGAAGTTAAAATCTGAACATAAAATATTAATTCTGTATTTATTCGGGTTGTGATGTGGGCATTTGTAAATCTGTTTTCCATGCGTGGTATTTGTTTGCATTGGAACACACGTTACAATTTGTACCCAAAACTTCGCACGAATCGTTCTACACAGTTGCACAGTTGTAAATCTGATTTCTCTCATTTTTGTATTGTTTCATCTAAAATTTCTCCAAAGTAAACAACTGCACAACTGCTCAAGTTTTAACAACTTAGTTTGTGACATAACTTATTATTGTGTAACTCCGGCCCACAGTCACTGTGCACATTTCTACTTTTTAAACTGAAATATGACACTAACCAACTTCTGCCTTTCAGATCGCAAGTTTCTCATCGCCAACGCGCAGATGAAGAACTGTGGCATCATCTACTGCAACGAAGGCTTCTGCCAGATGTTTGGTTTCGCCAGGGCGGAGATCATGCAGCAGCCCTGTACCTGCCAGTTCTTGGTGGGGCCCGGTACCATGAAGAGCGCCCTGGCCCAGCTGGCGCAGGCCCTGCTTGGCTCTGAGGAGCGCAAGGTGGAGATCCTCTACTATGCTAAGGAAGGTAAGTTACAGGAGGAGAGGAGAGGAGAGGAAACACCAGGAGTGCTGGTGCTGGTGTTGTGCTCGATGCTCAAACATTTCAGGTTTCAGCTCACACAAAGTGAGGAAACTTCTAAGGCTAAATGTTAAATTTATCTTAAATTAGAAACCATCTTGCAGGGTGGCCTGGTAGCTCAGTTAGTAGAGTGTTTGTCCTATATACTGAGGCTGTGAGTCCTCTGCAGCGGCCGTGGGTTCGACTTCTCCCTACGGCCCTTTGCTGTATGTCATTCCCCCACTCTGTCCCCTCCTTTCCTGTCATATCTTCAGCTTCAGTCCTAACATTGAAGGCATAAAAAGCCCCCCTCCATCATGTGTTGTGATCACACCATCTGCAGCGTCCTTCAACATGTTGACGTTTTGACCCATGAGTACTCAGTGGCCCCTTTCCTGCTTCCTATCCTGCTGTTTCCGGCCCCCTTTTGCAGACCACAACCATCTTCAAACTCGGCCTTCATTTTGGTCTCAATCACACACCTGTAAAGTTTTGTGATTGCATCTTACACCGTTGAAACATCTGTCTACAGATGTATAAACACCTGGCAAAATACTCAGAACCACTTCTGTGATAGTTCCTGCTAAGGCTGAAAAATTTTCTACTTGGATAAAATTTAATTGAAATCACAATTTAGTTTACTGCAAAACCTTAAAAAATATACCTTTTCTGACTTTGCAGGATGTAGTTTCCTCACCAAAGATGATCTTATGATTAATACGTCTAAGAATATACAGCTCTGCTAGCAGCTCTTCTAGTCTGTACAGGGTTTAGCTAACATCAGCGTGCTAACATGGTAAAATACTTATAATTAGCAGGTAGTGTATACCATGTTCGCCATCGTAGTTCAGTGTGTTAGCATGTTAACATTTGCTAATTAAGATTAAGCGCTAGATGTGTAACAGCACATGGATCTGGATCGATACACTGACTCAGTGTTCAATGATCCAATATTATCGATGCATATCGATATGCTTTTATTTTGAAATTCCCATGTCTGGAAGAGTTCAGTCATAAAACTGTTGAATCATGATGTAGTTGCTTTTTGTGAGTTGATGTAAATGACACTGATTTCATACGATATCGTGGGCCATCGATCACAGGTCCCTGATTTGAATCAAATCGAAATCGTATCATGGCAGACTTTGTGATGTCGGCAAATATCATATTGTTGTCCACAGAATTGATATAATATCGTGCTATGATGAAACTTGTGATAAACACACAAGATACAGCTGAGGCTGAAACAAATGTCATCCGTTTTGCAAATATTTTATCAGAAACCAAACGGTTTTGGATAAACTGAAATCTTGACCCGATGATGACGTGAGATGTAAAGTTCCCATTCAGATTTTCTCATATTCTAGTCACACAAATCAAAGTGGAAAACACAATCGACGAGGAAGAAAAGAGGTCATCTCTCACCACCATTCACAGTGACCTGCTGTGCTTTATTGCAGACCACTACAGACTCTCCGTCATCAGCCATCACGGCCAAATCATCATTATAATCAGACTTTAAATCACATCGTGTGTTCTCTGCTCTGACTCACCACCCCGGAGAGACCAGGCAGACAGAGTCAGCATCATGTTTCTTAATCTCTTCTTCTGATTAACGAACATTTGCTTTTCCTCTCTGTATTGGTTTGTTGGTAAAACCTCAATGTCTTCTCTCCTCGTTCTCAACAATATTTCCAACACTTTCTTTCACACCTTCCACCTGTAACCGTCTCTGCTGCAAAACTTGATTTTAGGAAAGCCATGTGCAAACAAAAATGTTATTATCACAGATAGAGAAACAAAAAAAGAATGGAAAGCGTATAGACTTCGAGGTAGAGATGTTAAAATTATAATGAGAGAACAGAGTGACAGAACAGACAGAAATAACACAGTGAGACAGACATTTCGACTTTTGATCTGCTCTTCTCATGGTGGCATTTCACTGAACGTTCTCTCTTCTCAAAGTTTAATTCCCTCTTGAATCTCTGACTTGATCTAATTCTGCCACCAGTTGCAGACTGACCTCTGCACAGATCTGCATTTTGCCGTCTTGGTTTCCATCACTTGCAACCTTTTAGGCTGGGTTACACCAACAAGGATTCATTTTTAAACCTGATTAAATCATGGTTTAACTTTTAATTATGTCGCCCCAAACGTTTAAACTAGCTTTAAAT
>JAJHUR010079250.1:0-10613 GCA_027495735.1 Lutjanus campechanus
AGAGGAGGAAGTGGCCGGGGTCTAGCGAACCAAAACAGGAAGTGACAGGAAACACCGAGACGCTTGTTCAGACAGACATGAGAACCATGAAAAGGACAGTTTGTTTACTTCTGCGCTACCTGAAGAAAACAAATAATTTCACTCTACAGCAGAGCGCCGAGCCAGCGGCGGCCCAGGAGACCGTTGGCTCTGGTCCACGCAGCACTTTACTGCACCTCTTTAACATTCAGTATCAACAGAGAACGCTGTGTTTGGTCTCTGAAGGCTGACATTTATGAATAGTCTAGACTGGTTCATCCAGCAGCAGGACGAACCAAATCGCTGGTGTTTGCATGATTTCTTTTATGTAAAATGCAGATAAAACTCTCATATGCTTCAAATATTACTACTTTTTGACCAAAACCCTCAAGATCTGGTGATATTTAAACAAAATGAGTCAAGTTAAATATTGTTTTATTAATATTTTACTGAAAAGACATAATTAAGTTGTAATTTAAATGCTGTCCTGATAAATCTTGATTTTAATCTTAATGCCTTTGGTGGCATCATTTGACTTTAATTCCACAGTGAGATCCTCTGGATTAGTCAATGACAGGAAATTAACTGACAAGATATTTCATATGTAACTCATTTGTCAAGCTCTAATGTGAAGATTTGCTGATTTTATCTGTTTTATAAAGTGAATGTATTTGGGTTTTTGGACTGTTAATCAACAAAATAAGCAACTTGAAGACGTCACATTGAGCTCATTCATTCATTAGCCTGAGATTCAATTATCGGATTGACTTAAAAATAATAATACAATGGGATGGGGGGGCAAAGAAGATTTTACCAAATGATTTATATCCTAAGAGCTGCATTTGACTCTAGTGTGCAATGTTAGAAATCAATGAGCATGGCTGCTTAAAGTACCTTCAGGTATTTAATTTGCATGATTTGCAGAAGCGGTTTCTGCTGTTACAGGTAAACAGTCTGTGTGGAGAGAAAAAGAGACAGAACACATGCACCAAAAATACAATGACTATCGTCTGACGAGAGGTAAATACCTTTTTATTAACTTAAAAAAAAAACATCTGTATTTATATGCAAATAGCTGCTTACATAGATTCGCTCCGACTCGAAACTGTTATCGACTGATACACAAAAGACAAAGTCAAAGTCTGATCCCAGACGCAAATTCAAGGATTTTATCGTATGTTTATGTTGCACACGTCCCGGGCATTTATTGTTCATTTCGCTCATTTAAAGTTCACCTCCAGTCATGTTTGAAACAATATAAAATGCTCTGCAAGAAGTGATAAACTGAGTCTTAAATAAGTTCAAATACCTCGTTAAAATAGCTCATATACAGCTCTACACCTCGCCTTCATTCAGTATTCAAGGAGTCGTGAATATGCCCGTAGTCCCCGCCCCTCTCCACACACCCTAACCTCCATTTCTGCGCCCGTCTTCTCCTTTGTTTTGCCCATTAATCACAGTAACCAGCTGCATCCAGCTTCTCCTGTGGGCATCGCTGCTAATGATATGTGTAGCTCCACCCGCTCGATTAACAGGATTGGTTCCTTAGGTTTATGACATCATATACTCAGCCTGACTGGATCCGTTTGTTTCAGACTGACGTTACTCACTGCTGTTTCAAAGCAAGAAATGTTCAGACATGCAGTTTGCTCCTTATTTCTCTCCTGGTTTGTCTCGTAACTCATGAAAAACACCACATGGACGTGTTAACAAGGTTAAAAAAAAACATGATTTTCACCAGATTGGTCTTTAAAACAAATCAAATATGTTCAGAAAGTTGCATCTGTTGATGATAATGTAGCTTTTAATATCAGGAAAATGCTTTTTTTTCCCGGTTTATAGTGAAAATGGTGAAAAATGTCAGTCAGTGTCTTACAGAGCCTTCAAAGATATTCAGTTTACTGTTGGAGAAGTGTAAAGAAACCAAAAATATTCACATTTAAGAAGCTGAAATCTGAGAATTTTTGGTCAAAAATGACTTGAACCGTTTAATCAATTATTAAAATTGGGGTAGATTGACTAAAGGAAAGTTTCTGATACTGTATATTAAACGTCAATAAATATTAAAAATGCTTATAGTACTGTTTATACTATACTATATGAAATTAAGATGGCTGCAGTCCCAGATATTCATGTATATTTTAGCTGACTGTTTAGCTCTTCACTGTAGCCTTCACCTCCTCCTCCTCCTCCTCATCATCATCATCATCATCACCACACTGCATTCGTGCATTTTTATTCACAATATTTGTCACATGACCTCCTCTGAGAAAGCTGTTGCTGATGATGAATCAATTTCCAGCTCTTTCTGAGAGCTTCCTGACAATTGATGGGGTGCCAGCGTTGACCTTCTGTAATGAGGTAAGGTCTCCGCGTCTGCCGGCGGGGGGTTTCTCGTCCTCGGCGGAGGCAGAGCGGGTGAATGAATGGGCCGACTGAAATACAGGCTTGCACTGCGCGGCTAAATTTAATTTGTCATAAAACAGGGGGTGGGTGGGGGGCAGGAGAGAAGAGATGAGAGGAGGATGAGTTTTAAAGTGGCAATCGAGGGAAGATGACAGAAGTAACTCGCAGCGTTAGACCTCCAAGGTTATCCCACAAATGGAGCCTCTTTCGGAGGCTGGATGTGTTATTTAATGCACTTATTGTGTTTTTAAGATATCGAGTTTTTGATTGTCTGCAGCCGGCTCGTGAGCTGATACTGCTGTTGTTCCTCCTTCCTGCTGCCTGACACCCCATTTGTTTAGCTGCTCTATCTGAAATGAGGCTTCTTTGCATACATGCGGGCGTATTGATACACCCGCCGACTCGTCCATCTATCCTTAACGACAGCTTTTTAAGAGGAAAGCCGTGAACCCGTGGCACCTGGCTCCGCTTCCCGAAAAGGATCCAGTTGGAATCCATCACCGAGGCCCCCGGTGTTCCCGTTGTTCGGTGGGTGTCTCCTCCAATGATAGATGCCGTTATTTCCGCTCGCGGGATGGATCGTAAACGGTGACGAATGGTGAAGGCTAATGCATCCTCTGTTGTCGGAGGGAAATCATTTACCTTGCCTTCACGATCCATTAAGTTGATGAGAAGAAGAAAAGTTGGATCCGCGGGACGGGGTTTCACTCCCTGCGCGACACTGACAGAAAACAGGCCGCGTGGTACCTGTGGACACGGCAGTTTACACAAAACACATGAACCTTTGTGTTCATTCGTTTCCGTTTCAGTGTGAGAAAATACAACCAACTGCGTCTGTTGGAGGGAGGAGGTTAGTCTGCTTTTACAGCCATGTTGGCAGCTTAACCAGCTGTCATTCTCAGGTGACAATAGAGGAGGACTTTCACTCCTGTCCCATCTGGGTCCTGGAGGAGTGACTCCTGTCCCCTCCTGTTCCTGAAAGAAAAATAGCATTTATTCATGTAAAACTGCATATTTCAATATGAAAACTAACCTAATTTTCGTATGATTTCTGCCCCGCCTGCTCCTGTTGACTTTTCTCCTCCGTCTCATCCCAGTCCTGCGATGAAAACTGAAATTGATAAATTCACCATCCCGCAGGAATCCTGAAAAAATGTCAGCCTCCACCTTCCCGCCGCCGTATTGGATGTATGAGGAGCTTGTGATTTCCATGACAACAGCAGATGTGGTTTGTTTGTGATAAAGAGCTTTTTGAGATGATGGGTGTAACAAATGGCCTCGACAGGGCTGCAGCTTCTGGCTCCACACATGCACGTTTTGCTGTAGGGGGAAAAAACCACCCTCTCTTGTTTGCATTTCTTTAAACCAATCACAAACGTCTTGGGCGGAGCTAAGCCCAGGATGCAGCGACGGAGAACATTTGCATGTCAGGAGTTGAGCTTTGGTATTAAAATGACCACGTCACTGCAAAAGAAAAGGTAACAGCTGTTAGCTTGCGTTTGTTTGTACCATTAGCATCCCAGATGCTAATTTGGCGTTTGCAGCGTGGAGGTTGCAGCTCGGAGGTTGTTCTTGTTTCCCGGGGACTTTGAAAACGTAGATGGGCGACGCTGCGATGCTGCTTGAAGAGCGTGAACCAATGGCAGGACTCACACTTACACTAGCAGCTTTATAAATGATGAAAACAGCTGCAGATTTATTTTGAGGCTGCAACCGACAATTTCTTTTGTTTGTGATCATTCAAACCGACAGTTTCAGCATAAAGTGATTATTTAGTCTGTGAAATGTCAAGAAAAATAAAAATTGCCTACCAGTATTTCCTAGGGTGCAAAGTGGCATCTTTAAATTCCTTGCTTAGTCTGACAAACAGTCCAAAACCCCCCAAAATATTTAATTTACTATCATGTGACAAGGAGAAACTGCAAATCCTCACATTTAAGAATTTGAAACCAGAACAAAAACACTAAGTCACGCCGGTCTGCATGCACAGAACGGCCCTGAAACCCAATACTAAGTGTAACGCAGCTGTTATTATTGTTAGTAGTTCCAGCTGTGGTTTTCCTGCTTTGACATGTCAAAATATCTGCTGTTAAATAATACTTCTTCTTCTTCTTCTTGTTCCTTTTTGCATTAGAACACACTAATAGCAAATGTTGGACGTGTAATTATAAGAAAACACGTTGAGTAAAGGCTGTAGCATCATTGCATGAGTGTGCAATTACATAAAAGACCTTGCTGCAGGCCTCTTGAAATCAGTCCGGTCTGTGGACGTGCAGCTGCGTGTGGCACGTTATTGGTGATTACATCATTGTGTGCTGTGCTGTTTTTAATCCCGGTTCCTTCAAAAGTAAATACTACCACAAACACACAGCACTTCAGTGTTAAATCCTTACCTGTAGATGTTCTTTATACTTTAAAACATTAATGAGTGAGTTTCTTTAAGCAGTTTAAGTTTATAGATAATATAGATACTGGCTGCCCCCTCCGTTAAAGCACAGGGATCCACTGATGGTAAATAAGTGCCTCAGTGGGTGTGGATGTTTTGTGCATGAAGCATGTTCGCTCCAGCCTTCAGGACGAAGGTCTCTGCTCCTCTGAGTCACCTGCAGTCTGGTGTCAGACATGCGTCATTGGGTCATGCGTCCCCCCCGAGGACGGACCTGCGAGGTGCCATCACACCTCAGTACTCTGGGTTTTTATGGCGTTCTTTATACGACTCCCAACGCAACAGAGAAATCCATTGACCTCGGTGACAATGACTTCTCCTGCGGGAATTCAAAGGGATCATGTGCGAAGAGGGACAGAACAGAGCTCCCCGAATTCAGATGGATCCGTGTAGAAAAGCATGAATACGGACCTACAGCTGACCTGATCAGCCTAATGTTTCTACGCACACTGATGACTGTGCGCTGAAGGAAGCCCGTGATTCATAATGCTTGAAAAACTTTTTTTATGGCTCCAGGCCGACGACAGCCGAGGCCAGAGGCATTCCATCCCATCCCATATCTCAAAAACACCTTTCCTCAAACTTGGTGCCATGACCACTTGACCATAACTCAAGAATTCGCACTTTAATTATGACAGAATTACACACAAATATCTAATAGGATCCAAAAGGTAAAAGGTCAAATTATTTTACAGACATCAGAGCAAAAACCAGATCAGAGGCCCCATCTTACACTGATCTAAGTGCAAGTTGAAAGCACATAGCACAATTTATTCAAGGTGTGTCCAAATCAACCTTTGCCGTCTTGGGGTATCCTGCACCAGCAGCGCAGCGGAGACCGATCTATTGATTTGAGATGGGAATGCATGAGAGTGCACAGTGACTGGAGACAGCAGGACGTCATGAACCGTAAATGTCACACAGATTTGTAACTGGTTATGTTTTACACTGAAGCACCTTGGAATTATGTTGTATTTAATAATTCATACACACAGATACAAATGTTAAAGCTGATCTGACACCTGTCCCGTGCACGCTTTTGCAGGTCTGTTGAGATTTATCTTTGTAGTTAAAATAATAATTCCTGATTCCTTATGAGTGAGAATAATTTTAGACACAGATGCTGTTTAACATAAATGAGGGTGTTCTGTGATTCTGGAGACGTTTGTGCCAAATGTGCCGGTTGCGATCTTGTGCAGATCAGACCTTCTGCGCCACAGACTTTGTGCTTGGACCAGGTTTTAGCTGGTCTAAGGCGCACATGGTTTCGACTCCAATGCGCCGAGCACAAGATAGCAAACGCGCTGGGCCACGCCTTCGTTTTGCCCTCATTTTTAGCCCCTCCCTTCCATGGCTGAACTGACCAGGCGCAAGTTCATTTCCTATCTTGCAGACGTGGCAAAAATGACAACTGTGCCGGGGTAAAATAGCAAAGCTACCTGCACCACTGGTGCATCCTCTTTGAGTGTAAGATTGGGTCCAGTATCCTCTCCATAATGATCCAAATGATCCAGATCTAGAACATGATGCTGATCTTCAGTACTTTTATATATTGATGGAATTGCTTCAGTACTATTTTGTATCAAAAAAATGCCTTGTCATTCAATACCAAATTATATAATAAGGAGTTTTGACAGTTATTTGTATTGGTTAGGTTTATCTCATTAACTTTTTATGAACATGCAACAGTGTGACGTTGTATATATGACAGAAAATAAGGGAAATCATAAAAGTTCCCCTTTAAAATCCTGATCATGAAGCTACAGATATGTCGTAGAAGCCTTTCAGACCGTGTTAATAAATGTTTTCGTTCATAAACCTCACGTGTAATTGGGTTTTTATGACTGAGCAAAGATCAAAGGAGCCTCTTTAACTTTGTGGTGATAATTGTTGTTATTACCCCGAGTGAGGAGCTTTAATTTGACAAGGGCGTGGGGCGTAATTCGTCAAATGATCCAGATATGATTGACGAGCCGGACTGTTTTATGGTCGATTTACGACGGCACGTCGTAAACACGGGGACTGGCATGACGGTCCAATGTTGGCGGGCTGCGGGAGCGTTTATGTGTCACTTTTGATCAGATGCCAATGGGATGCTGGACCTGGAGGAGGGGGTGGGGGTTTACACATCTGAGGCAGAAATGGAGGGTGATGGATGTGTAGCATTTTAGATGGATGAGCTTGTGTAACATCATTGAGCTGTGAAGGTCCACAGTACATAACCCCCCCCACCCCAGCGTGGCGGCCATTTTCCTCTGTTATCATGTCATTGATCCAAGTCCAGAGGGAAATCACGCCATGTAACAACATATTTGATAACAGCTAACGTTAGGCTGGAATTCATAAAACGTTATCGTAGGCATCTGGACTTGCTTTGTTTCGCCTCTGATCCAGGAGGCGTCTTCGGTTCTAGTGGGGAGTTGCAGGTATAATACCTATAATACCGCCTTCAAGAACTTAAGCAAGTCCAGTTGCCTACGATAATCCTTTTACCTTTTTTAATTTGTTTTTTTTTTTGGTTGTGGGACTGCAGCTTGCACCAGTTTGGTAGAACGGCCCTTGTACAACCCTGAGCGTGATGTGAAACTTGACCTCTTGACCTTTAATGATCTACATCCGACAGACTCTGACTACACACGCCGCTCTCCTCAGGTGTGACTCTAACAGTCACGTGACCAGTTTTGCATATAAATTAACCCATTACAAATGATTTCCATCCATTCTGTCAGTGTTGAAACCCTGATTAGGCTGAATGCTCGCTGCCGTCTGCTCGCTCGTCATGTAGCTGCGTGCGTTAGCATCAGCGAGACACCTGACCCACTTTTCTTTTATTCCAACATCTGCGGCTGTCTGCCTGCACACGCCTCCATTATTTATTACGGGGACGTGACACAATCTGTGACAAACGCTCATCATGAGAGCGTCATGAGAAAAGGAGCATCGACGGCAGCTGCAGCATATGGAGACTTAATGATTGTACAGAAGATGTGAGAAGATAAATCCACTGTTATTATCAGACGTGACAAAAGGTCACATGTTCTTTAATCAAGCAGAAGTACGGATACAACTAGTAGAAGCACTGATTTAACTTCTTAACTCAAGTACAAGTGAAAATGTAGAGGCCCTGAAATGTACTCTTGAGTATAAAAGTAAAAAGTTGTCCTCCGAGGGACATTTAGACCTGCTGGTTCTGTGCAAAGCTGACTGAACAACTGCTAACTTTTCTCCACATTCGAGTCTCGCTTTCCGTCTGTTTCTGTCTTGCTACGTCTTTTACATCATTTTCATCTTACGTCTTTTACATTCGTTCTTGTCTTGTTACATTTTTTTATGTTGTTTTTGTCTTGTTACATTGTTTTCATCTTGATACTTTGTTTTGTTGTTTTGTCTTGTCATGAGTGATGCATGATGGATACTCAAAGGAATCTTTGTCCATTTAGGTTGAAATCTCTCATGATGTTGAAAATGTGAGGAGAGATATTTGTGTTAAAAGGGAGTAAAAGTAAAATATTGTCAATAAAAAAAAGTACAGATACCTGAAAACTACTTAAGTGCAGTAACAAAGTATTTGTACTTAGTTACTTCCCGTCTCTGGTTATTATATATTTTTATTTGTTTCCATATTTCTCTCTGTCTCTGTCCACACTTCTCAGCCACCGGCGTCTAATTTTACTTTCAGATACGACTTGGGGATTGAATTTGAAAGCTATTTCACCTCGTAAAAATTGGCTTGCAGTGGTGGCTCGCAGACGGGGTGACGGAGTATATTTTTTAAATTTTTCTTTTTTTTTCTCCCCCCGTCGGGTTCTGGCAGGCTCGGGGGCCTGCGAGGAGAGTTGTTAATATGGTTGTTATCCCGGGAGGAGAAGGTCTTTGTTAGAATGTATGTGTTTTTTTTCAGGGTGACCTCCCCTTTTGAACCTGGCGGAGCTTGTTTTGGGACATTTCTGGTGAAAACGCTGCCTGCTGTGTTGTGTCTGTAGGGTAGAGGAGTCACAACACACGCCCGCCGTGATTGAGATTGTGTTTTTTTTTTTTCTTTATTCCTCCTCCTCCTTTTTTCCTCTAGTACACAAGGACACAACCCCTAAAGGGCTGCGGTTTGATGGAACCTTGGCAACGAGCTGCAGCGAGGAGGGAGAGATAAAGGAGAGGAGAAAGATGAGTGATCAAGGAAAGGAGGGCAGATAAAAGAAAGACAGCATGAGGCTCAAAGGCAGATGAGCAGCAGGGGAGTTTATCTGATTTTTAACTGTGCTGCAGGGGCAGGACGAAGTCTGCCAGTCCAACACTTTGCTCCTGAGTTAAATTTCTCAGCAACTATGCTCGGATTGAAGTTTGGCATTCGTGGTTCCCAGAGGATGAGTCCCAATAACTTTAGTGAGCTCCTGAATTTTTATTTAGCGCAGCAAACAGGTAAAAAGTTCCACTACAGGTCATGATAGCTTATATTTAAGTTGGTTCATCTTATAGATGAGTTGGGGACTTTGCTTACGTTCCATCACTGCCTTAAACACCATCCAGCTCATCAACGTAACGCTGTGGCTCTCAATGATCAGTCGATGAATTGATTAGTTGTAAATAGAGCTGCAAAATCAGTTGCAATATCCCCAAGTGCAGTATCCAAATTGCAGAACCATGAAAAGGAAAAGTGTGCGAGAAAACAGCTTCATAATGAGACACTGTGGAGCTGCAGAGATGCTCTGGCCTAAAAATCTTCTTCTGCAGATGAAAGAAAACATGTTTGTTTGGTTCAGACGTCATAAATATCACATCATCACGATTTTAACAGTCTTTTTTTTCTTTTTCTTTTTCTTTTTACAGTGAACATGAAAATTGTGGTGCAAAACTGATCATTTCCACAGTCAAAATAATCAGAATATGACATTTTTTACCAGTTCCTGCAGCCCTCGTTGTAAACTATTAGACTAAAGAAGAAAGTATTTTGATAATTGATTAATTTAAATTCTCAGCTTCACAAATTATAAACTGGTAAATGTAACGTGCTATGGCTAACATGCTAAATTTTTGGTAAACTAAATTTGACCATGTTAGCTGCATGATACTGTACATGGTAAACACTGTTGCATTTGGATGCTACAATGCACAATTACATTAATGTATCGCTTCTGTTCATTTGCCTGTATAGAGATGAATCCAGCAGGACTTAGCCTAGTTGTTAGCCTATGATGCTAATCATCAAACAGATTTTTTGCATTGTTATGAGCAGAAAGACATCATTTCATAAAAGTCAGGAACACATGTTCTTGTAAAAGTAGAACACAATAGCTGTTATATTATCATATTAAGATTAAGATCTCGCGAGATCTCAAGAGACAGGAAACGTGATTTCACGTGATCTCATGTGGAAGGAGACGGAGAAGGAGACAGACAGACTGGTGCAGTGCAGCAGGTTTGCTGCGGTGAGAAAAACAGAAGCAGAAGTTAAACGAGTTTCAGCAGTTGCATCAACACAGGTTGTTTATTCTTCAGCAGGAACAGGAAGTGAGATTTTAACTGTCAGTCTGCTGCTGGGAAATATTCACCTGAAGAGCTACAAAGTTTATGGTTGTTCGGCGACACCGTCAGCTGCTCAGCTGCTCCGTCTCCTTGTAGACCGTCTGTCTTCTCTTTATCCTGTTCTTGGAATCTGTTGCTAATGCCGACTTAATGCGAGCATGTGTCTGAGTGTGTGTGTGTGACCAGAGCTGTTGTGGCTGTGACATCATGGTCTGTGTCGCTG
>JAJHUR010079250.1:10633-26136 GCA_027495735.1 Lutjanus campechanus
GATGAGTCCCAATAACTTTAGTGAGCTCCTGAATTTTTATTTAGCGCAGCAAACAGGTAAAAAGTTCCACTACAGGTCATGATAGCTTATATTTAAGTTGGTTCATCTTATAGATGAGTTGGGGACTTTGCTTACGTTCCATCACTGCCTTAAACACCATCCAGCTCATCAACGTAACGCTGTGGCTCTCAATGATCAGTCGATGAATTGATTAGTTGTAAATAGAGCTGCAAAATCAGTTGCAATATCCCCAAGTGCAGTATCCAAATTGCAGAACCATGAAAAGGAAAAGTGTGCGAGAAAACAGCTTCATAATGAGACACTGTGGAGCTGCAGAGATGCTCTGGCCTAAAAATCTTCTTCTGCAGATGAAAGAAAACATGTTTGTTTGGTTCAGACGTCATAAATATCACATCATCACGATTTTAATAGTCTTTTTTTTCTTTTTTACAGTGAACATGAAAATTGTGGTGCAAAACTGAACTAGACTAAAGAAGAAAGTATTTTGATAACTGATTAATTTAAATTCACTGATTTCAGTGAAAAACAGAAGCAGAAGTTAAACGAGTTTCAGCAGTTGCATCAACACAGGTTGTTTATTCTTCAGCAGGAACAGGAAGTGAGATTTTAACTGTCAGTCTGCTGCTGGGAAATATTCACCTGAAGAGCTACAAAGTTTACGGTTGTTCGGCGACACCGTCAGCTGCTCAGCTGCTCCGTCTCCTTGTAGGCCGTCTGTCTTCTCTTTACCCTGTTCTTGGAATCTGTTGCTAATGCCGACTTAATGCGAGCATGTGTCTGAGTGTGTGTGTGTGACCAGAGCTGTTGTGGCTGTGACATCATGGTCTGTGTCGCTGTGCACATGACGGGACCACCATGTGGAGTGTGGGTGTGAATATGACCGGTCAGTCAGGCTGAATACTGTGTGAAGATGATGGTAAAAGTAAAAGTTTGCTCTGTTTCACCTTCCCATGTAAGACCGAGCGACCTGTGTGACAAGTGATAGCTTCACTGTCGGAGGGAAAACACGACACTCTTCCTTTCTTTTCCGCTCGATCCGCCTCGTATTTGAACCTGACCTCTGTGTCGCTCCGTCCATTCACACCGTAATAAAGACGTAGTGCCGCTGGATTTACCGCCGCTCGCTCTGTTCAGCGCTGCCAATGAGCCCGTCCTCGCAGCCAAATTTATGTGCTTGGCAGCGTTTCCACGGATCATTGTTGGACGTAAAACAAGTCACGGGTGGCGGGGACGGAGCGGAAAGGGTGCTGAAATGAATAATTTTTATTTCTTTCATTTCGGTCCAGAAAGGATACAGCGTAGGGACGGGTTGTCGAGATGAGATGTCACGTGTGTGATTGCCTTTGATCCTGATGGACCGGTCAGTCACACACGGGCTGTTTTTATATGCAATCCACATACTAAAACAGTTTTTTTACATTACGCAATAAAAGGGAATATAGCTGTGAGTTTCACACATGCTCCTCAGAAGATAACTTAGCAAAGCAGTGAAAATAAAAAATAAACAACATCCTCATATCGTCCCGGTCGCCAGGGAGTCTGCAGCAGCATCCCATTTACTTCATCCATCACAAATCCTCCACTGGGTCTCTAATGTGTCTTTACTGCCCCGGGGAAGCGCTTCACTGACTTCACCCCCCCTCCCCCTCCTCCGTCCCTCTTTTCTGTTTTTGCTTTACCTGTTTCAAGTCTGAATCAGCACACAAACAGAATGACAAACTGGGCCAGCCGGCTCTCTCCCCGCTTCTGCTACATCAGGCGTCTCAGTGTCTCCGTGCGTGTCTCCATGGCAGCCGGCGAGGCTTCGCTCAGCACCTTGCCGGCGGGGAGGTTGACGGTCACATGTGGTGCAGCGGGAGCTGACCCCTCTGACACACACTCTTTAACACACACACACGCATACACAAACACAATGATGGATACAGCTGAGACATGTAGTGATGGTTGTGGAGATTTCATAGTTTTTAAATGAAACATGCAAATAATCGTAGTTTATTTGACTTTATCTGAAACAGTCTGTTGAAAATTATGAATTTTTGAGACCTAGATTGTAAATTGAACTGTTGTAATAAAAAATCTCTGTTTCTGGGCACTATTGTCAGATTTTTGTTCTGATTTAACAACACAAGGTGGTTGTAAACCTTTTATATTTCACAGGATTTTATGAAGCTGAGTATAGTTTATTGATCTGTTAAGAATGATGTATTTTTGTAAATATATTTGGCTACATTTAAATTCAGCCACTGTACGTGGAAGTAAAGTTTTTATACTTTTTTTTTTTTTTACTACAAATATGCAGAAAAGCAAACTAATTTCACTTGTACCAAAAACTTCCTGACTCCAACTCTCAGATGCTGAGTTGCCGTGACGACTCCTCATCTTCTGATTAGAGCTGCAACAATTAATCATTAAATAAATTGCCAACTCTAATATTTTTTTTTAAAGCGATTTAAGCTTCTTAAATATGAATATTTTTATTTTATTTTATTTATTTATTTATATATTTATTTTTACTGAATATCTTTGGGTTGTGGACAAAACAAGACATTTGAGGACGTCATCTTGGGCTTCCGGAAACATTGATCAATATTATTCTTACTTTTCTGACATTTTAAAGGCAAACAACTATTAATCGATGAATCAAGAAAATAATCGTTAGTTCCAGCCCTTCATCATGGTTTGTGCTTTCTGTTAAACATATCGGTTTTAGTGCTACACAATTAATCGCCAAATCCAAATCTCAGAAATGGAACCAAAAATCTGTCAGTGAACGGGAAAATTGTGATGCAAAACTGATCATTTCCACTAATCGTATCGCATATTGCAATCGCAGTCAAGAAAAACTGTCTTTTTTTAGTAAATCATGCAGCTCTAATTGGTATAAATATCTAAAAATGGGAATAAAACAATGTTTGGTGAGTTTTTTTTAAAACCTGGAAACAGAATATTTTGTTCAAAGCGCTCAACAAACCCCGCGGCAGCTCCTCAGAGTTTTGTTAAGAACAAGAAACACTCACGACGGCGTGTTTCAACCGGGGCGGATTTTAGTTCCTGCAACAGGCGTCTTTATTGTTGTGTTCTGGATCATCAAAGGAAACATGTCAAACACATCAGGTGTCCCCTCCCCTCTTTCTGCTCCAGACCCTGTTTGTCTTCGCCTTAATGGGACAGACAATTGTTTTCCTCCTTGTGAGCATGTTTCCACACAATTTGAATTAATTGGATTGTAAATTGATCCTACTTTGGAGCCGAAACCCTGGAAGCCGGAGCTTTGGCTGCAAACAACAGTTTAATCTGAATACTAAATGTTATTAAAAGCCTCCCCTGCTTCGCCCGTGTAGGACAGTGTGTACCTGGTAATGAGAAAAAAGCCCCCAGGGCCTATTGCATTCACTGTGCACCAGCATGGTATAATTCAGTAATTAATTGCCTTAGTGCCTGGATGGTGCTGTAATGGTTTCAAGATAAACAATACGACTCGCCTTCATGCGGCTGCTGTAGTCGTCTTTCTAACTGAAAAGGTAAACATAGGTAATGTTT
The DNA here is from genome assembly GCA_027495735.1 of Lutjanus campechanus. Classification (NCBI taxonomy): domain Eukaryota; kingdom Metazoa; phylum Chordata; class Actinopteri; order Lutjaniformes; family Lutjanidae; genus Lutjanus; species Lutjanus campechanus. The sequence continues at coordinate 14,195 of JAJHUR010079250.1, forward strand.
TTATAATGAATCGATAAGAGCGTCAGCGCCGTGCAGCAGCAGCAGCAGCACATGTTCCTCAAAACGGTTTCATTTATTCACTTTGAATTAATCGCCGCCTGAATGGAGGTGGTGAATATTTTACAACAGGAAGAACTCTACGGCTGCAGCTAATTATTATTTTCATTAAATTAATGAGCATTTTTTGAGTAACCAGTTAATCAAAGTGTCAGAATGTTCATAATAAACTTCTGCAGCCTAATGTGATGTGTTTTAATGTCTTTTTACAGAGAAAAAGCTGCAGATTCTGCAGTTTGAGAAGCTGGAACCGCTAAATGATTTCCTGATAAACGGCTCAAATGAGTAAGTAATCACTAAACTGTTATTGATTTTTGTCTATCGACTATTTCAGTATTTCCTGACCTGTTGACGTGTGACCCTTTTAATCAACACAGTATTTACAAGCTGCCTAATGGGGTTAATTAGGTCAACAAACGAAAGAATATTAAAGACTGACTATAGAAAAATATTTTTGTTTTTGACTGTAACTTGAGGAAAATACTTTGGGTCTGAAATACCCAGATTTCTATTCAACTAAAACTTGACTAAAAAGCAGGATGAGGTTGGCTTAAATATTATTTATCAAGGAAATTTAACACAGGATTAAGACTAAATAAAAATAAACAGCTGACAAAATCAACACTACTTGATAAATGGCTCAAATGAGTAAATAGTCATTAAGCTGTTGTTGATTTTTGTCTATCGATCAATCCAGCGGTTCCTGACCTGTTGACCTGTGACCCCTTTAATCGACACAGTATTTACAAGTTTCCTAACTGTCCTTTTCACCTGAGTAGTTCCAGGAACTGTGGAACCACTTGAACAAAACTAAAAAGCTAAAACCCTTCTTGTTGCGACAGATTTCAAAATGACAGTGATGTTGTCATGTTGCTCTTTTGTATTTCCTGCTGCACGACTCTGATGTTTGAATGGACTGAATTTTTACACCTTAGATGACAAAGTTACCAACAGGTGAGATGTTGTAAGACGGGTGTAATGTAAAGTTAAAAACATACATGTATACACACAGGAATTAAATCTGCATCTTTTGATTTTGGATCAGGTTGAAAGTAAAGAGCAGCAACGAGATGGTGATAATCTGGTCAACATCTTCACATTAAAGGCTAAAACCTCATTTTGCACACTGGGTTTGGGATATTTCTCGACCTCAGCATCTCCGACCCTCCGTCTCGCCCCTCAAACAAGTGTGTGTTGTCACACTGAGCTCCTGTCTGTGCAGCAGAGCTCAGACAAAGTGGTCTGTGTGTTCAGCTGTCAGTACTTTTGTAGCTTCTAACTGAATCTCTGTGGTTTGGTTCACTTTAATCTGATAAGAGTCCTGTTAAGTTACTGCTGATAACAACAAAACTTCTTGAGTTTGCTGCTTCACAATAAAAGCTTTTACATAACAAAACAATGTGGGACTTTTATTGTAAAAGCCCCACATTCTCTGCCATGCTGGGCTGACGAGTCGAGTCAAACCAAGTCAAGACAAACGGAACAAGTGCATGTAAAGAGGCTCTAGTCTCTACATTGCTCGACACACATGAGAAACGGAGACAGGGAGAGGAAGCTGAGCTGTCATGTGAGCAGAGGCAGAGAGACGAGCTGCAGGGGAGACAGGCTGCAGGCAGACAGCGGAGTTGGAGCACAGGAGGAACAGTTGAAACTACAGTGAAAACCACGATACACTCAAATAAATAACGTCTGTAGTCTTGCCGACATTGTGTTGAAGCACTGAACAGCTGTTTCTTGTGTGGATAGGGCGTTTTTTCCCCCGCAGTGATGCGCAATGATGCTGGGAATAGGTTAGTGGTGTGAAGTGTCACAGCGTCGGTGTGGAGCTTGGCCATAGACGCATGTTTTGACGCACGGTGTCTGGCAGTGGTGTGTTTTAGCTGCAGCAGTTCAACATTGGGGGAATTTTGTCCATCAACTGTGACTGAGTTTGAGCAGAAAGCATCATAGATGTAAAAACAGAGTCCTCCTCCCCTCGTCGTCGTGCAGCAGCCCGATCCAGGATGTGATGGTGGAGCAGGTCTTAATTACTTACTTGGCCAACGAGTTTAATTTTTCCCGACCGGACTTTAGTCAGGAGCAGCTTTAAGTCCAAGTTGAGTTAGCATAGCTTTTGTCCCTGCTCTCCTCCTGGGGTGGTCTGCAGCAGTGCATCCAGCTGATCTGAGTGTGTGTTGAAAAACTGTGCTGTGCACATAGTTTGTCATCGCAATCAAAACTTCATGCTTCCTTTTCAAATGCTTAAAAGTGTATTTCTGTCATAAGTGACACAAGTTTCAGCAATGAAGCAAAATAATTATAATAGTAGCACTAGTTATCAATATTTTGTGATAAAAAATGCACAGCAGAACAGTTTTTAATCTCCTATTTTGTTGTTGTGTTGACACTTTTATAGGGCTGAACAATTAATCGAAATTTTATTGAAATCACAATATTGCAGGAGGTGTAATATGTGTTAAACTACCATTAAATTAAATATGCTGCAGAAATGTCCTGGACTTAAGAAAACATCTTTGTTTGGTGCAGATCCTTGCAAAAATCACAAAAAAAAAGAGAATAATGATGCAAAATCTTGTATTATAAATCATATTGCAGTTGCAGTATCAGTCAAAATAATTGCAATTACATATTGTTCAGCTCTGCACCTTCAGCATGCTGACCTCGATGTCACCACTTATCTAAAACATACTTTATGAGACTGACTACTTAAATTGAGAAAACCTTAACATTCTGTGCTTAAATGCCGACACGCAGTTCTTAAAGCAGATGATCCTTTAAATAAGGAGACATCTCATTTTGCTCCAGCGGTGGCAGAATTTTAAATCACATCCGGCTTTATTGTGCTTGACTATTCTGAGTACAGCACCTCTGCTTCTCATCTCGCCTGCTCTGCTTACACAGCCGAGGCTCAGAGGAACCGCGAGACGCTCCTCACAATGTAGATGACAGGATAAAAAGAGAAAGAGACAGTGTGGCGGAGAATGAATGAGGAGAGGGAGAGCGGGGAGCGGGAAGAATGGAGGGAGTGATGGAAGGAGAAGCGAAAAGGCCAGGGAGGGGAGGATAAGCCATGTCTCCCTTGTCTTGACATTTCTCTCTGTCTCTCCTGGGAATGAATACCCCGATATAAATGTTCCAAACTGATGATGGAGCGGGACAGGAGGAGGAGGAGGAGGAGGAGGAGGAGGAGGAGGGGGAGGAGGGCTTGTTTCATGTGCATCAGTTATTACACGCAGCAGAGTCGGCCTATAATTTGGTTTCAGGTTGATGTAATTAAAGGGCTCGGGCCTCAGCAGTTTTCTCCGGGCTAATTTGTTTAGGAAGCGCTGAGTCCCCGTCGGCAGCCGGTGACGATAGCGCTACAGTGACTCTGCTGCTGCTGCTGCTGCTGGTGCTGGTGGTCATGGCAACAGGAGGGCCCACAGGTGTCCATGTTGGTATCTTTGTCGAGCGAGCTGCTCCCTCAGTGGGCTGGATTTACATTCAGCAGTTTGCACCAGGTGCTGCTCATCCACACTGAAAGAGAAGTTCACCTGGAGCGGCTCCGCAAGACGTTTCTGCCACATTTATATCTGTTATTAACATGTCAGCTGTGTCTGGAGAACGGCATGGTTGTTTCGAAGATGCACTACATACACTACATAAGGCAATTAAATGAATCAAACAAGATACAACCTGTTAATTAGGGAGCTTTACCAGTGTGGTTAGGTGTATTTGCTTGCTTCAAGTCTCCATGCTAAGCTAAGCTAATCACCTCCTGGCCCGAGCTTTGCACTTAAAGGGACAGTTTGGATTATTTGAGGTGTATTTGTATGAGGTACTTATCCATAGTGAGCATATTGCCTACAGTAGATGGAGGGCAACATGCCTCCAGTTTGGAGAAGCAGCAGGAGTACCAGTGTAGGAAGCTAAGCAATGTACTGATGTAGACAGGGTCAGCAGCAACATGTATTTTAACCACTTTACTTTTCCGTTAGACACCCTTTGTTGATGAGAAACTGCACTTATGTAAGCCAAATATCGCCCTCTCCAAACCAACCAAACTCCATGCGTGAAACCAGTTATTTTATCTTTCAGAAAACAGGAGTTGCTGGTCTACTGCTGCCTCGATCTGTTTGTTTGTGTCTGGTCCAAAGCTCCTGTTCGAGGGGTGTAAATGCCACACTGGCCTGATGCACCAATGAGCTCCAGGTCTGGAGATGTTTTCACCATAAAGTCAGTGAAATAGTTGGTGTTGTGTGACTTTTTGGGTAATTTTAGTAATTGAATATTTTAAGAAGAAAAAAAAAGTCTAAATTCTCTGATTTCAGCCTCTTAAATGTGAATATTTTCTGGTTTCTTTACTCCTTTATGGCAGTGAACTGAATTTCTTTGGGTTGTGGACAAAACAAGACATCTTAAGACAAACAACAAATCAGAAAATAATCAACAATGAAAATAATCATCGTTACATGCAGCCCTACTGTGATACGACACATAGCTCAAGAACGGGCGTACGGGGTGTCCTGTTACTTTAAGGTAGAATAGTTACATAGTGCTGCTTTAATACAAGGTGTATGATTAGATAACGTGTCCATATACAGAATACATTTTAACACCAAAGGTAAATTGCTAGAAAATATCTGTTGGCACGAAATTGAATTCCCTTTCTAAAGCTGCAGTGGTGAAGAGTTTAATGTAGAAACGCAGCCAGTTTATCAGCCTAAATCACTAAATGAAGCTGCACAGCGAGTGTCTCATTCATTCCCACTGACTGAGTCAACATGGATCTCCTCCAAATGAAATCCTGGCGTGTGTCAGGAACACATCCTCGCTCACAGGAAAGGACGAACTGGAATTAGAGAGATGTGAGCGTCTCCGTCCAGAGAAAGCTGGACCTGCCAGCGTCAGATGTGTCGCCTCGGTGCTTCCTGGTGGTTTTTCTTTGGTTTAAAGACTTGCAGATTGGACGGGGCGGCGAACATGAGCGTGCTGTGTTTGCTTTTATTTGATGTCACCTTGCAGGATTTCTGTGTTTTGATGTTTCTTGCTAGCTGCCTCTCTGCCAGTAAAGTTCAGGTTTGAATTACTCGATTATTAAAGGGATAGTGGGGTTTTATGAGGTACTAGATGGTGGTCTGCATGTCCCCAGTTTAGAGACGCAAACAGGGACACCAGTGCAGAAGCTAAAGCTAGTATTTTAGACACTTAACCCGACAACGGGTAATAAACTAAAGATTTAAATGTCATCTGAAGATAAATTCTGGGGGAAATTGAGTCATTTTTTATGTAATATATGCAAACTGCTCATATTATAATCACTTAAAAACATGCTAATAGTTTTCTTTTCAATTGATTATCACTAAAACAATTCCCACATCATAATCTGTGTTATATTGACCATTTCAACTTGTATTGACCTGTTTTTACCAACTACAAGGCAAAATAAAAAGAACCAAACCAAGTGAAATGTCAGAAATTTCCCAAAATAAAAAATAACAAACTAACCGCTCGAGGCAGCTGTAGACCAACAACTCCTGTGTTCTGTGAGGTAAAATTACTGATTTCACCTGTGGTGTTTGGTTGGTTTGGAGAAAGCGATATTTGGCTTGTATAAAAGTGCTTTTCCATGAGAGAAGCCTGTCTGATGGCAAGGTAAAGCATTGAAAATGTTCAAAATATACCCTACACTTAAATTTAGATCGATTTTTAAAGAGGAACTTTTTAAAGTGGTAAGTGCTCTTCTCCGATTTGTCCAAACTTCAAAACGCCCAACATTAAATAATGTGAACTATCCCTTTAAAATGGAAATATAGCTTTTTGGAAAATGAACTGTATTTCTTTTGCAGCCCTGCTGAAAGTCTGGGATTATAACCACATAATTTCCCAATTCTAACCAGAGCAATTTGGTTATTTCAAGGAAAAGCATCATTTTCCTGAGGTGGCCTTTGAAAATTGCTGCCGTTACCTTTCTTATAATTTCACCACTTTGCAGCATTCAGTCTGTCAGATCCGCCGCTGCCACACTGCAGCTTTTTGGGGATTGGTTTTCTCCACGAGGCGTTTGATAAAAAGGAACGCTTTATCTGCATCCAGAGGCCTGACCTCGGCGGGTTGGGGACTGATCCTGCTGCTCCGCTTCCTCCCAGACAGCCGATGATAATCTGTCCACTCCTCGGGTGGCCCGAGCGAAAGCACGAGCTGGCTGGCGGATCAAACGAATCGCCTCCTCGCTTCTTGCTTGGGAAATAAATAATTTTTCAGCTTTGTTGCCAAAAATTCACAGGTGGAGAACAGTGGTTAACCGGGGGCAGGTGGAGTTTCCATTTTGTGAGCTGCAGGTTTTAGTAATCACAGAATCTGTAAGTGGCATTGACGTGTTTTTAGAGGAACTGAGCACATCTTCTCGGGCTGCCGGCGCTCTATCTGAAATCCCAAAAGGCAGGATTTGACGGGATTGCATCTATGGATGTCCACACTTGGCCTCAAAATGAGTGTGTGCATCTCCTGCGGCGGCGTTTGCTTAATACGGGACCGGGCCGGCTTTTCATGTATAATTATGCCCATTAGATCAAACTAAATCCCAGACTAGGACTGCAGGAGGAGAGATGGTTCCAGCCTTCACTAATTGAGACAGATTTGTAGATTTGCTCTGTTTGTTGGAATTAAATTCTGGTGTCTGTTTGGGCATGTTCACCCACAGGAAATTGTGTTAATGAGTGAGCACTGCATTTAAGTGATTATATCAGAAAAAAATGAGTTTGTAAGTTTGCTTATTAAGCCTTAAAATTGGGCCTTTTATTGAGTTGCAAAAATAATGATAAAGTGTTATTTACACCATGTTTTTAGCCTGAATCTTCACTGTAGATCCTTAGCTTGGAGCCACGTCCACGTGCACATTTAAACTGTCTGAACTGGGTGTGTGTGGTCGACTAAAAACCTAAACCTGACCTTCAGGCAGCATAAAGGCGAGTAGATAATGACTGAATTTTCATTTTTGGGTGAACTATCCCTTAAAAGCCAGCATGGCACTAATTGAAAGCTGCAGAACAGCTTCTAAATGGATCTTGTAGAGAGATTGTTGATTGACATCTGGTCAAGGTCAAGACTGAACTTTCAACTTGAACAATTCTTTGTGAATTTTAATGACGGCCATTAAAATCTCTTTTGTCTCCCCGCTTTGATCAGATGTGACCACATGATAACAGCAGCTGTGAGGCGGCTCTTCTGTCGGGGTTCAGACGGAGGGAGCAAAGTGCTTTTTTTAAAAGGGGACTGATAAGCTAAAGATAGAGATAGAAATGGAGACGGATGTTCTGCCTGAGAGAATATTTATGAGCCTCTGTGCTGTACTGTATGTGTGATGGCATGTTAAAGCTGCCATGATTATCAGCTCCGGAGATGTATGACCCACACCCCCGACTCGAAGGCTCGATTTGCATACGCCGTTTCTCTTTTCAGACCCTCATTCATGGTGTTGTCTCCGTCCTCCTGTTTTAAAGCTTGATATATGTCGTTCTCTCCGGTGTGTCGTATCTCAGTGGAGCTGGTCGTAGTCCTCGGGCGCCTTCGCTGTCGTGTGTCTCGTGCTGTCAGCTTGTCTGTTGCCCTGTTGATTGAAACGTGCCCGCAGTCTGACTCTGCTGCCTGACTGACGACGCTCGATGCCAAGCGGCTGATTTATGACCTCTGTTGCACACCGACGCTCCTGCTGTGAAACTCCTCTCCCATCTGCTCCCATCTGAGGAGGACTAGAGTTTTTAGGAAGACTAGAGTCTTCATGCAACATGTTTTTGGGTTGTCCATCTGTCCCTCTGAACGTCCATCTCATGATAACTTAGGAACACTTTGACGGAGTTTCTTAATGAGATCTTGGTGGTCAACAGTTAAGGACAAAAGTCCGTACCATTCTCGTCAATATGGGCATCTCAGGAACGCCTTGAGGGAATTCATTCAAATTTGGTACAAAAGTCCATTTGGACTCGAGGATGAAATGGTTAGATTTTGGTGTACTAAACTCCGTCTGTCCCATTCTTGTGAAGGCGATATCTCAACAACACTTTGAGAGATTTTTTTTCAGACTTGGCACAAACGTCCACTTGGACTCAAGGATGAACTGATTTGATTTTGGTGGTCAAAGGTCAAAGTTAAAGGTCACTGTGAGCCCATCTCCATCGCATTCTCTTGAACGCGCTATCTCAGGAATATCCTGGGCAGAATATCTTCAAATGTGGTACAAATGTCCACTTGGACTCAAAGATGAACAGATGTGATTTTTGTCTTCAGAGGTCAAGGTCACAGTGACCTAAAATCCATCCGTCCAATTGTTGTGAATGCGATGTCTCAACAATGCGTTGACGGAAGTTCTTCAAACTTGGCACAAATGTCCATTTGGACTCAACGATGGACTAATCAAGCTTTGGTGGTCACAGGTCATTGTCCAAGGTCATTTTGACCTCGCATTGGTCCTGTTCTCGTGAACGTCGTGCCTCAGGAATGCCTGGAAAGAATGTCTTCAAATTTCATGCAAAAGTTCACTTGAACTTGAGAATGAATGAGACTTTGGTGGTTAAAGCTCAAGGTCAGTGCGATCAACAACGCTCTGACAGAATTTCTTCAAACTTGGTGCAAATGTCCACTTAGGTCAAACGTAAATGTCACTGTGACCTCATGTCCATCCCATTCTTGAGAACGCAGTATCTCAGGAACACCTGGAGGGAATTTTTATTACGTTTGGAGCAAATGTCCACTTGACTCGACTCAATGACAAACTGATTTTGAGGCTCAAAGGTCATTTTATTGTATTTTTACTCAGTTGTGCTATTTTTTGACAGAATTTCAAATGTCTAACAGGATAAAATGATGACGTAATGACATTTTATAGCCAAAAAAAATCAAAGGTCAACTTCTCCGTGACATCTTAACGTTCAGCTCTCCATCAGTCCTCTGTCCTCCTCTGTAAAAATAGTGTCCTCAGTTAATCTCATATTATACAAACATGGATGTAAACTTGAACTTGACTGGTTGGTGGAGGCATACAACCATGAGGCTGTTATTCTTTCTTTTGCACAGGGTGTGTGTCGACATTGACCCTGAAAAGCATTTTTGTTCCCCTGATGCTGGAGGCTGTTCAGCTCTCACTTGCTGAGTTTGCATTGTGCTCTCTTCATTGACTGAGCTCCGGGTCCTGGTTGCCTCCCATTGACTGCGTCTTTGTGTGTTTGTCTGGTCCTTTTTACGACCATCTCATCGGATGTCACCGGCATTGATTAACTCCGCGGGCCTCATCAGAGCTTGTTATCCTGTCAATTTGCCCACCAACTGCCCAAGTCATTAACATTTAGGTTACCGAGCAAAATGCTTCGCCAGGTGTTCCTGAAGCTCATTTCGCTCACCGGAGTCGATCCACACCTGCGCTGCTGTCAGAGAACAGAGTGCGATGTGTAAATGTGATGGAAAGATGCAGCGAATCCAAAACACTTTCAAGTCTGTGTTATTTTTCTGGCAGCTGCGAGAGATTATTTATCAAAGTCTGCACAAGCCAAGATTGCAGAAAATTCAACTTCGTACAGATAATACACCTGTCAACCAAACAACTTCACCATCAGTCCCTCTTTTACAAACTTCTGAGGCTTTGTAACACTTGCTGCAGACGAGTCTCGATAGCTGTGACGACGCCTGTGGGCCCCGTGAGGACTTTCTGAATGTGAGTTTACACCCGGCACCACTTTGTCCGCCGCTTCAGGCAGAAACTCAGATTTTGGTCTGTGTGGAGCTGAACTATGCTGAGTAAGTGGCAACCACCGTGGCTGAGGGTGATAGACTGAGACAGCTGTCAGTCAAGCCAACACGGCACCAAACATAACCCTGTTTAATATGTACTTCATGGAACTGTGACTGTCAAAGTCGCCACCAACACACTCATTAGAAGAAGGCAAATTAAATTAAATATATTGCGAGCATGCTTCATTGACCTTGTATTTTATAGAACACGCTTATATAATTTATTGGTTCCATAGCCTAAGGTGATGTAATGTTTAACATGCAAGCTTAGCATACTAACATTAGCATGTTAATATGCTATGCTAGTATTCTGTTGTAGTATGACAGCATCATACTGAGATTTAGCTTGTTTTTATTCTTTTCTAACTTGAGGCTAATGTAAAAGCAAAAGTTGTCAGTATGATTCTGGCATTAATATAAAAGCAACATACTAAAGTTTTAGCACTTTGCTATACCAACATTAAAGGTGCTTAACATACTAGCGTTTAGCATGCAACATTTGTCAGCATACTGGTACATTATCCTAGCCTTAATCTAAAAGGTGCAGAAGTTAGCATGTTCTCGTGTTTTATACAGTGAATGTAAAGTTTAGCATGTTAGTATATAATTGTAGCATTACCACATAAACTAAAAGTAGCATGTTAGTATGCTATCCTAACATTAATCTAAAAATAGCATGTTAAGGTTTAGTATGTTAGCATGCTATTGTAGCATTCAAACATACTCTTAAAGTAATTTGTTAATGTCAAGTATATTAATATACTGTTCTAGCATTACAACATGAAAGTAACATGCTTAAGTTTAGCTCATTGGTACGCTATTCTAACAATGATCTAAAAGTAGTATGTAGCATGTTAGTATGCTATTCTAGCATTAATCTAAAAGTGATAAGCTAACATTTTAAGTGTATTAGTAAAATATTCTCGCAATAATCTAAAAAGCAACATTTCTTGCATGTTCTTATGCGTTCTAGAATATACATATAAAAGTAACATGCTTAAGTTAGCATGTTCGTATGCTTTCTGGAATTAATATAAAATAATATGCTAAAGTTTAGCATGCTACCGTGCTATTTTGCCATTAATCCAAAAAGAAACAACCTAAAATTTTGTATATCACTTTTAGCAGTTTAGCATTCAGTCTAAACCTTGAACCTACAGGATCTTTTGTCAGTAGCTTTATCCTGTTATGAACTGAAGTTACGCTGCACCTAGGGATTATTATTTTGAATAAGCTGTTCTATTTATTGATCATAGATTAAATCAGGTTCTTGGAGCCAAGGGTGCCTTCACCTGTTTTGTTTTATCTGAACAACGATTCAAAATCTGGAAAATGTTGCTATTTAAATGATTAATTGATTGTTAAAGTTGTTGCTGTTGATTAACTGATTAATAAGTTAATAATTTTAGCGGTATGATGAAGCTCTAACACTGAGATGTGTTGATTGCTGTTTGGTGTTTAATGAAAGAAATCTATTGTCATGACTTCATCTGAGATAATGTCTTTGTGTTTTAGGAGGAAGAAGTGGATTAAAATCTAATGTCTGACATCGACATGTCTCTTAATGTCTGCAGGCAGCAGGGACAGCTTGTCCTCTGCCTGTACTCACAGTTTAGATATTTATTTAATGCTACTTACATGTTGTTGACCAACACAATAACAGCTCTCGCTGTCCGCTGAAGGTCTGAGGGCTTTGTGGAAACCAATTGCTTTCTTTTTTTTTTTCTTGCGGCTTTCGATTGTCCGTGTTCAGTCACAGAATCTGCTCAGAAAGGGAGTATTGTGAGGCTGAACCTCTAATGAAATAGAGGGAGCTTGAAGGCCTGTGCAGAGATGCTGAAGGATCTGCGCTCAAACACAGGTAGCCCTTCACATGTTTGGCCTCAGGAGACGCTGCTGAAGGTCAGGCGTGTCCGCTGTGCGTCCGTGTGTTTTTTTTTGTTTGACATTTTTCTCCCTGCTGCAGGGCTCTTGTATCAGGCAACATGTGAGTGAATGTGCGCGGAGGTTCAAAGAGGGAGATGATGCTACAAGAGAGAGCAGAGAGGGTGGTGTTGGAGTTAGAGAGGAAGGTAATCACTGGTTCGTCAGGGATGGTGTGCATTCGATGTCGGGGGGAGGCG
>JAJHUR010079252.1:0-15551 GCA_027495735.1 Lutjanus campechanus
GCAGAGAGTGTGTCTGTGGTTGGGTAGTGATGCATAAGTGTGATCAGAGCCACAGAGTTACAGTCTGATCATCACGAGGCCGAGAATCAGCCCAGCGGATTAGAAGAGGAGGAGATCTCCCATCAGTTCGACAGCTACTGCAGGGCTGATATTTTATTTGACCGTAATCAAATAAATTTATACTCACCCAGACGTGCAGAAGACATGAACATACACGATCCAGAGAGAAAGGACGGTCACGCAACAGGCTTTTAATGTTTGACCCATGCCTTCCAGTCAATGCTTTTGTCTTAATGTAGCTACCTGCATAAAAACAACACCGCTGGTAGCACTGCAAGTGGTGTGGAGCTTTTAAGGGTCCCATAAAAAGGGCCCAGGTCTGCATGGAGATGGGAGGTTAAAACCCGTTTTTTATTCAACGTTGCTACTGGGTTTGGTCAGTCTGGCCTACTTCAAATTGTAATGAGTCTCCTTAGTCTCTAGATAAGGTCATATATATTCATGGCTGGTGAGCTAACCTTAACCTCAGTGTCAGTCGCAGCTCCATACTCATAATTCTCTGCGACGGTTAACTGGAAACCTTTCCGAGGCTTTTGGTAGGTTGTCTGATTTTTCAAAACCTGTACTTATCCAGGAAGAGGTTTTGTTCAGCACACATGCTGCATACATGCTTTTTCTTTCTTTATTCCTTCCTTCCTTTCTGTCCTTTCTCCTTTTAGATTAACACAAACCACATAGCCTTGTTGCTGTAGTTGGTGTTACCGGTGTTGTACTGCATACACTGATTACATTACTTTCCCATCAGCATTGATGAAATAAGCAGGGACGTGTATTTTGCACCAATATCTGTATGTACCTTTCAGCATTTATGGAGCTTTCACAGATGTAACAGTTACCCAACACATGTCCGTACCACCACAGGTGCTGGCTTTTGAAGTTAGTGCTGGTAACTATCTGGATGGTCTTTTCCCTCTTTGGTCCTGAGGACATGATGTCCTGGGTAACTTGACTAAACCAAGCTAGCCTTGACAAGGAGCTAACATTCCAAACTGGCATGTACAAATGAGTTTAGCTAATATTCTAAAATATGTAGTCAAATACAAAGACCCACCTGTAGCATGTGCTGTCTGAGCAGGGATTGTGCACCCGTACGATGATGAAGACATGTTGAAAGTGAGAGCGTATGGCCTTGGGGGTGAAAGGGTGAGCACCAGGCTCCTGGAACACGATGGTCACTATGTCGTTCCCTATGTGGCGCTTCCTCAGCAGCTGGTCAGTGGAAAACAGTAGTTAGTTATTTTATTTTCTATTTGCATTTTCCATTTTCCACAGTCATCATTATTCTTGCACTGTTTTACCTTTCAATCACTTTACATTTGGACCACCTCCATTAGCACATACTCTATTACAGGCTTTTGAACAAGTCCAGTTGCTTCCGATTTAATCTTTCTTAGGATACTCTATTACAGTGACAGCTCTCTGCTGTGTTCTTTATTCTTGTTTTATTCTTATGTTTTTATTCTTGCATCCCTGTGTGTTTTCTATTTTTGTGTGCGTCATATATGATACTGGATGCCTACATTTTACCTCCGGATCAACAAAGTATCTATCCCTCTATTTATCTATCTAAAACAACAAAGTTTTAGTTAGAGATGTGCGGGACTTAAATCTTAAAATCATACCAATGTCACACAGTACATTCCATTTAAGACAAAACATCGTACTTGGGAACAATGGGAGTTTCTTTAAAATGAAAGTTGGACAGAAGTCAAATCTGATAACTGATACAAGTAATATGATGCGTTCCTCTAAATGAGACACCCTTCCTTTAGGGTTTTTTTTGTTTCCAAAAGTAGTTTTACATTTCCTGATACATTGCTAATGGCACACCACAAAGGCCGGACTCTCCATCTTTACCTGTTGTTTGTTGTTGGGAGTGTAAGGCAGCAGCGTCGACACATGGAACATGATCTCGTAGTCCTTGTACGTCGTGTACAGGGAGTGAGTGCCCGTGGAATCCGCTGAAGGAAAAAGACCCATTGTACCATTAGCCATCAATCTCTCCCGCTTATATGTTCTGTGTGTTCAGTGTTTTCAGTGCAAGACAGGATGCAATTTCACTAAAGCCCAAACAATTAGACAATAGTGAACTGTGGATAAGATGACTGTCAACGCCAACAGTCAATCAACTATTTTACTCAAGTGTCATCCTCTAAGTGGAGCAGTTTCAAGAATGAAATGAACAATGTCTAAATGTTATAATAACTTTTTTAGTCAATCATCAAATATATTTCAGTCATGCCAGATTCCCTAAAAATTGAGTTACAGTACATATATGCACTTATTAGCACTGAGTGGAGAAAAGGCTACTAGAGAAGAGATATGAAAAGGAAAAACAAGTAAAGTGAAAAGTGTCACAGGACAACGCTGGTGGAAGAATATCGGGTGCAGTGAAAGGAAATATTTGACTACAAGCAAGTTAAAGGAGCAAAGTATGAGCCCTACAAAGTACACTGCAATATGAAGGAGGGGAAACCCAAAATGCTAACCGAGTCATTGCTAAAACTAAAGTGAAACTAACAGGTCTGCTAATAATAAACGTTGAGGCCATGATCTCAGCAGCGAAAACATACACATTACACATTACAGTCTCATGCGATCAGGCATGAAGTCAGCTATAATATTTGGTTGCTTTTAAGATGCATCAGAACTAGGGGTGCTCTGATCAGGATTTCTGGGGCTGATCACAAATCCCTGGAGGCAGTATTGGCCAATACTAATCACAGGATTTATTTGCCTTATGTTTTTTGTGTATCATTATTATTTTTTTTAACTATTCTTAACAACACTGTGTATTAAAGGTAGAATAGGTAGATTATGTCTGAAGTGTTCGTAAATGTACCAGGCAACAAAAGAAAATAAGAAAAAATGGATACTTTTCTGTTGTAAACATTCATGACCAGCGGAGTATAGATTTCCGAGCTTATAAGGTGCACTTGAATGCACTATGATGTAGATGCACTATGATCTAGAAGTGTGTATAGGAGCTGTTACTTTTAGTGTCCAGCTGGGCTCTGTACTTGGTGAAGCCTTTGAGGCGAACGTTTTCCCCCAACAGTTGGAGGAACTCTTCCAGGGCGGGACCAGCCGTCTCGTTGTTATACATCTCCTCCTCAGTGCTCTGGCCCGCTCGGCAGTACATCACCCCCACCTTTACTTGAAAACTCAGCTGAGGAGCAGCAAAGAAACAGACACAATATTTCTCTAACAATTCACTTAAGACAATTGACTTTACCTAAGTCCCGCCCCTCTTTGCTCTGTGCTCCAGTAATAACTGAGCAAGCCTGGTACCTGGTGGAAACTCAGTCAGCTTTCTCCTTTTGTGTTTCCTGTACTCAGACATTCTATGTCCTAGACTCATCTATGTTGACAAGGATACCAAATTTTAAAGATGGTTAAAATATGTTGCTGAGGGACCTGCAAAAGCATCAGATATAGTCACATTATGTTAGCTAATGTTAGCAAAAAAACTAGCTAACTAGTGAGTTAACAATTGCTGTAGATTAGCTTGTTAGCTAATGTTTTTAGCTATCAGATGTAAATAGCTAGCTAACAGTTGATGTAGATCTGCTCGCTAACTAGCAAGCTAACAGTTGATGAAGATTAGCTAGTGTTATGCTAACACTAGCTAACTTAAGATGGGACTACATATACTGTATGTCACTTTTACAGGTCCCCCAGCAACATCTTTGAACCATCTTCAAAATTTGGTTTTGGAGCCTCGCACATACAAACCCCAATTCCAAAAAAGTTGGGATGCAGCGGAAATGTAAATAAAAACAGAACACAATTATTTGCAAATATTTTTCATCCCATAATTGATCTAATACAGCACAAGGACAAGATATTTACTTTACACTGTTTGTTTTTGTTTTTTTAAATAAATATACATAGCTGCTGTCACACTTGGAGAATGTGTTTTGGTATTGTCTTGCTGAAATAAGCAGGAACTCCCCTGGCAAAGATGTCATCTGGATGGCAGCATACTTTGCTCAAAAACCTCAAAAATCTCAAAAAACAGATGGTGAAATCCCTAAATGTCTTGTAGTTTGAGTGTTGAGAAATGTTGTTCTTGAACTTTTGTCCTATTTGCCCACGTAGTTTTTCACGGCGTGGTGGACCTTGCCTCGTCCTTGCTTGTGCATGTCTGAGCCTTTCGAGGACGCCCCTTTAATATCCAATCATGATACTATCACCTGTTCCAGTTAGCATTTTTACCTGTCGAATGTTGCAAACCGGTGTTTTTTGAGCGGTCCACAACTTTACAAGTCTTTTGTTGCCCCCGTCTCAACTTTTTCTTAATGTGTTGCAGGCATCAAAATCAGAATGAGTGTATATTGGAGCACAGAGGGGGCGGGACTTAGGAAAGGTCAACTGTACAAAAAAGTTCTGACTATGAAAAATAGTACTTGAATTTGAATCTTTTCAGAAAATCATGCTTTATTCTCATACCCCTTGTTCATCCAGTTTCATCAGCTGCTCAGTGACTTTGGGTGTGTTGAGGGCGAGTCTGAGGCAGGACAGATCCAGCTCAGGGAGGAGGTACTCCAGTACCTCTTTGACAGGCAGCCCTCGGGTGGTGCCGTGCTTTGAGGTGGAAGGCACTGCATCCTCCAGGACAGAACCTCGAAGGGTTGTCAGCTGAGTGGACGGAGATTGCAGAGAGGAGTGTGAGAAACAGAAAGAATGCATCCCAGGAATCCTTGATGTTGTGCTTTGAACTTTGCAGATGGAACATACCGATAGCAAAACATGCCAGATCAGGAAAAAAAAGAAACAAGTCAGTACAGGTTTTAAGGTAATAGCACCCTCTTAGTGTACCCTTAAAAAAGCTGACGTATAACAACATGACAATTATGACTCAAGGCCTTGGGTAAATAGAAAGTTGAACTGAGGAAGAAGAGGCGGGAGGGCTTGTCCAAGCATTCTGTGTACACAAAGTCTGCATTGTCCTGGGCCCTGAGAGTGAACTCAATCACTTTGCTATCATAAGCAGCTGGAATGGACCAAGGCTTTCTCTCCTGCAAGCTTGAGGCTGTGCAGGGTCTGTGTTTACAATGGACCTGTGTTCCTCATGTTTGGAAGGTAGGATAGGGGGCGGGGGTCCTGTGGTCCTTCAGTCTAAAACGCGGGGGTTTAATCACATGCACCTGCCCTGCCTCAGTCCACAACAAACAGCCACAGGCAGGTGCCTTAACGTCTGTCTGGGAATGCACGTCCATATAATAAATCCCATAACCCCAAATCCCAAACCAAACACGGAGGACTGGGAGCCAACATTGCAACTAAATATGACAGTCTATTTTTACTGAAACACAGGAGTAAAGCTCTCCACACACACAGTGGTTTGAGGTTGTCGGGCACTGACAGGCCTTGCAGGCTGGAGGATGAGTGCACTTCCTAAAGTTTTCTCACACATTGCTGATATTGGGAGACAGCTGAATAGCCTGAAGGCTGGTTGCATAAGATAAAAGGGCTGAGACTGGTTTTGCCTTGAGCTGGTCTTCCTAGTATTAACAGGAATAGGAGTTATCGACCTATACACACCTTCTATATAGATGAACAGGACATATGATCCAAGCAAGCATGTCTGGCTGTCTAATAACACATAAATACCAACAAAACAATGTCTTTCCTGACCAAAATCAAACCCCCAAATTTGTGAGAGCAAAAATAATAATTGGCTGCATCGTTAAATGCTGCGGGCAGATTTACTCCACAGCAGGAAGGATTTAAGTGATGTGGTACTGAGGTTGAGGTTGGGGTGTAGGAAGGATGGGACACCATGACTGACCTCGCTGGTTCTGAAGATGAGGCGGTAGTTATACTGCTGGCCGTGCTCCTTGTCCTCATCCAGCTTCTCTCTGCGCAAGCTCACTGCCACTGGACCCAGTGCCTCATCTATTCCAAAGTAGTTCCAGTGGTCTGTGGTGGGAGGAAGTGTCAGAGAAATGGGCAAAATTGAAAAAAAAAAAAAAATAGAGGGAATTTGGGGAATATCAAACATTACTGCTTAAAAGGCTCAGTGTGTAGGATTTAGAAACATCTTTTTCCTTTTCCTCATTTTAAGTTTTATTGAAACAATTCTGCTGGCAAGTTAGTTAGTTATGTGAAACAGTAATGAATGAAGCCAAAACAATTTAAACAGAATACTGACAGAGTAATAAAACTGTAAGGCTCTCATTCAAAATGGATGCTTTTGTCCACTTGATATTACTGCCATTTTTAGACAAACAAGATAAACAAAAATCTGGAGCTCCAGAGAGATGACACACATAATATACATTATCTGCTACTGTATTTTTAATCGGTTAAATTCTTAATCATTACTTAATCAATGACATCCCTAGTAACTCTTCTTACATTTCTCATACTGGTTTCACTCGTGTTCATGATTTTACATAATATTACAGGTTCATATCTCTTGTATGTATGCAGTCAGTAATGAGATATAGGACAAAAGTGCTAAGTGGTAGGTCTTGATTATTTTGTGATGATGATTCAAAGGCATCTACTGGTTGGAGAGTTATTAATTAAATTATTTATTCACGTTTTAAAAATTATTCCGTTATCAAACTGTCAAGAGCTTTGTTTGCCCTGGTTATTGCCCCTCCTTGACAATACAGCCGTTGTATTACATGCTACAAAGTATTTAGTGACAGGGGAAGCACATTTCCTCGAGTGTTGTACTTAAAGGACTAGTGTGTAGGACTCAGTGGCATCTAGTGGTGAATACCCCTCATCTCATCCTCCCTTTCAAAGCCTGTAGGAGAACCTATGGTGGCCTCAAAACTCCCAAAAAACTGGTTTGTGTGTCAGTTCTCTGCTATTGTAGAAACATGGCAGCCACCATGGAAGAGGACCCATGCTCTCTCAAGATATAAATGGCTCAGTCTAAGGTAACGAAAACACAATTCTTATTTTCAGGTGATTATACACACATTTAGGAAAATTTGGTTCCATTTTTACAATAGTCTGCAAATAAATCACAGTAAATCCAACACAGTGGACCTTTAAAAAGCACACATTCAAATGCTAATGAGTGCATGTAATGAAAAATGTTAATCTCACCCCTCAGGTAGAAGAACTTTCTGTAGTAGTAGGCTCCCAGGTCCACATGCTCCACAATGTACTGTTTGCCCTTCTCGCTGAGCGTACTGGGGCCTTCCTTTGGTCCCTCCAGCACTGCTACTCCAGCATTCGTGCAGTGCGTGCTCACAGATGTTTCATACATGTTTACTTCCCCACTTAGGGTTCCTGAGCCACTATTACCTGCTCCACCACCCACAAGACCATGATAACCTGCCCCACCTGCTCCCAGTCTGCGTCTCCCGTTGCCATCAGCACCTATCTCATTACGAAAGCAGGGGCAGCTTAGCAGCATTTCATTGCTCTGTTCATCCCCTGCGTCCAGGCCAGGACTGTCCCTAGAGTTCAACTCTTCCTGGCTGCCACTAGGGGAGCTGTAAGGCAGGCTGTGTGTGGACGAGAGGGTGGAGGTAGCCGAGGCTACAGCAGCAGCAGATGCTCCGGTGGTGGTGTTTTTCCTCTTGCCTGCAATCTGCCGCAACTGAGCGACTTCGTTGAGGTCAAACAGCATGCTTTGAACATCATAGTGGGCAAAGCCTTTCTGACACACCCAAGGCTTGAAAGGGGGACCCATGTCCTCATTTCGACTGTCCTCTACATCAGACCCTGCTCTGGGGGAGTCCGACTCACCTCGGACATTCCGAAGTTTACGGAATATAGACTCACCCCCTGTCTCAGATTTAGTTCTTCTCTTTGGGGGCTTGTCTCTGTCTTTAGCTTTAGGAGGTTGACTGTCTGTGGCGTCCTCCGGAATATCAATGATGGCCTGCTTGGACCCAACATTCAGCATGTCCTCCAGTTTCTCTGGAGCAGGGCTACGCTGGTCAACTTTGTCCCCTTGATAGCCCTTAAGCATTTCAAAGAAGCTCTCTCCAGATGCTCCATGCTGATCAATTGAGGAGGTGCTACCATATTCGCGATGAAGAGGGGACCATTTGGCTCCTGATGGTGGTCCCCAGTCCTCTCCACTGTCTCCACTGCCTTCCATCTCACTGATAGTCATGTCACTGTTGCTGCGCTGACGGATGCGCCTCTGTCGTGGATTCCTATGTGCAGGACCTCGATAGTCTCCTGGGGCTAGGTAACGGGTGTCAGGGCTGTAGTTGTTAGCTGTGGCCTGGGTTCGATTCTTCAAAGTATTGTGGATGTTACGCAGCATTGACGAGTCCTGAGGGCTCATTATAGAGCCTAACTTAATGTGACTTTTTCCGGCAGAGGGCACACTAGAGTTCTCAGGCTCTGTATTTGAGTGCCACACAACCCCTGTAACGTCTTTTCTTGGGGGCCAGTCAGCCACCCGAGCCCGTACACCCATTTTAGGCACTCCTGTGCTCACAGTGGTGTGGACATTGTCTGTGCGGTTTGGCACAGCTCCTCCATTGACCATACGGAGGTGGCGGGTGTAAAACTCATCAGTGGCGGGGATGGATCCCCCAACAGTGCGCTCCATGGGTGGGCGCTTCAGGCTGGTCATGACCAGTGCCAAAGGCTAAAGGCACTTAGCGGGGAGACATGGCTGCCTCTGGGATGTGACGATGCTCCCTGACTTCATGAGCAGGTTGATCAGGTCTTGATCAACAAGTGAAGAGGCAGAAAAAGGGACAGGGTAAGACCACGTCTTCAGCACTCAAGCCTGCATACTGCTTCCTCGACAGTGTAGACACCGCCGCTTCGAACTTCTCTTCCTCCAAACATACAATCCTGAGAAGAAAAGAAAAAGCAGTTAGTAAAGTAAAAGCAGATAATCACAAAGACATCTGATTCCAGACTCATACAACTTTCCCTTACATGTAAGGCTGAAAAGAAGAGAAAGAAAGCTGGGTAGCAGGTTTTAAATTAATAAGTTGTTGAAATAAGATCCTTAGTATTGGAAAACCAGATGACTTTACACTTGATTGGCTTTGATCAGTGCCTTGTTACACTCTCCTTGACACGGGAGAAAGCACAATGGTAATTACAATCTCACTTCTTAAGCTAAGCAAGCAATTATCTCCACTTTTTTACTGCTCTGAAAATTCTTCACATTTAATAATGGTGCTGGTGCATAACCAAAGTGGGTCGACTACGATGCTTCTCTTTCATTTGCTCTCACAGGTCAAAGCTGGGTTAGCTTAGCTCTTAGCCCAGGTCTCTTCCCTCTCTTCCTGGGGCGACCGCACCACTTGCAGCGGCATATGGTCCTGCAGTTCTGGCTGGGTGGTTGGATGATGCCGTGGGCAGGGATCGTCTCAAGGTCAGCTGCACTTAATCATGTCCCTGTGCTTCCTTTTCTGACATTCATGAGTGTTTTTCTGTTAAAGGTCTATGTGCCGGCCCAATTTAACCCCTGTTCAGTACTCTGCACAACATCTAAGCTAGAATCGAAATAGCTTACAAACAGTGTGGTTTTAGGGCATCTAGTAAAATAACTCTAGCACCTGTTTTCATACAACAGGCCACCTTTTCATGTAACCTTTCCAATGAAAATGTGGGAGGCCATCTTTACAAATATGCAAACATTTCCTCTCTGTGAGAGATTTAGTGATAGATAGATGGAAACCAACAAACCCACCTCTAGAACAGAATGCGGATGTTATTATTTTTTTTTGTTGTGTTTGTTGGCTTTTTACAAACCAGTGAAAAGTCACTGACGTGTTCAATTTCAGATAAGGGGGCCTACTTTTCAAAGCAATTTCAGAATAAGCATCGAGGGGGAAAACATGAAAGCTCAGCCAAATTCAAAATGAGTTCAACAATGTGTGTCATTTTTTTCCTTGAAAGTCTGAACAAAATTATGCCTTTACCCTTAATTGGTTACTTTATCCAAAGAGAGTGGTAAAAATGACCTAGTTGGCAATTTAATAAACCTGTTCAGGACTTATGTCAGGACCAAGATTACTTAAAAGTAAGAGAAAAATCATCTGGATCTGTCTCTTCAGCTGGCATGCCTCTAGCAATCCCTCTGTCGCTGACTCTCGTCTGTTCGCATGCCCCTTCAGTAGCCAACATTAATGAATTGTAATGCCGAGTTGCAGTTTTCTCCATCAAATATCCCAAGCTGCACATCAAAAAGCAAAAGAGGCCCTTTGAAAGTCATCTGAGAAGTGAGTGATGATCCTCTGCCTGACAAATCGGGCCAATTTGGCAGTGAAACAGTGGGGGAGATTAAGGCTCCACTCCCAGTCAGTCCTGCCTGGCTGTGGCTGTGATCACATTAGCCACTAGCAATCAGTGCACTGTGACGGGCCTACAGCACACTGAGCACAGGCACCTTCACACCGCATCCCAACATCAGGGCCAACTTTATGCTAACTAAGAAATAAGACACTCACCTTTAAACAACAAGAAGACATTCAGCTTTGGACAATAAAAGTAAACAAAGACGAGGATGTTTGTAAGTCAAAGAATGGAAAGCAGTGCATAATATCATGTGGCCAATATTACCACACTGAGAGATGGGTCAAATGTTCCCAAGACAATGCGGCGTCTTTGATAGTATCCACATCAATATACAAGTCAGGGAAAGAGTGCAAGTGTGTAAAATCTCAGGACTCTGGAGATGATTCAGTTTCCAGACTGCCTGAGGCAAAGCATCCCGAGTCAGCTTTTCTTCAAAACATAGGGGTGTTTTCTGACAACACACCCCTAAACCTGTGTATATTATGCAGCAGAGACCCCTTCTGCTACTCCAATATTGAGCAATAGCAAGCAACATAAGATCTTGCAGTAAAACTAACAGGCATAATGCATAGACCAACAGTGTGTTAAGCTGTTATTTGGTTTGCAGTAAAAATATGCTATGCTCCTATTACAACTTTTTTTAACCACAAATGTGAAGCAGTACAGAACAAGGTCCTTGAAAAAAAAAATCATTATAGGAGGTTTAATATGGAGCCTGATGTGCTAACAACAGTCTGATAATAAGCAAAATTATTTGTATAATACCATCAAATGAAATGTACAGGGCCATTTTCAGATTCAAACCCAGGATATTACAGTTTCATTGTTCCATGATATGAAATCTTCAGCAAAAAGAAATTAGGGCTGTGCTCAATAGTTCAAAGAGTTCCTTCATAACTTGACGTGCAAATTCTAAAGACTCGTTCATGCCAAAATAGATTTGTCCAATTCAAATGATAAAACACTGCCCACATACTTCCATGCATCCTTTATAATGTCATGGATGTTAAGCAATACATCCACTAGAGGGCACCATTCAGAGTCCAAAGTTATCCCAAAGAATTAAACGAGTGAAAAGTTTCAGCAAGCATGGTGACGCTGTCGAAAGTTGTAAAAATGAATAGAAAGAGTCAAAAGCAGAAGCAGTGTTGTGGACGACGGCGGTCTGTGCGGCCATTAAATACATCATGTGGACGGAGAATTCTTTTCACTAACTAATGGACGACTAACATCATTTCCAATATTTTACTGTTGGCCACAATACTACGTACATTGCCCCCATGGCTACCAGTGGTACTGCTCCATTTCATCTATTTGAGTAATATTACGTACGGATACATGTACGAAATGAAGATACAGTACAGACAGGAGGCTCCGTTTGTATGCAACATTTAGCATAATTGACCCTTAAATCAACATTTGAATGCTGACCCTTTTTTTGTGTGTATTTATCCTGGTTACACCCAGCATTTCAAAAGACTAAATTTACTGAAAAAAGATAGATGGAATAAGTTCCAACACAATTTTCTGCTTCAATCAACAATTGGTGCTGGTTTAGCCTTTCAAAAACAAAATTTTCATGTGAAAAAAACCCAAAACAGTTCACTCTCCCACTTTCCACACACAAAGGGATGCATGCACATGTTAACGGGACGGTCTAGTAATGATTGAAGTGCCCCATAAATTACATTTATGTTGAAGTAACTGAAGAGATTTAATTTTTTTTAAAATCTAATCTGATGAATCACTTTATCCAAGTTGAGAATTTTCTTTTTTGTTTTACTTTTTTTTAAAGGGAGGTTTTTGGTGAATTTTATATTCTGTCAAGCTCAAGCATGAAAATGATGATGATAGCTAGCTAGCTTGCTAGCAGCTATCAAAGATACTGAGAACTGCCTATCAAAATGCTCAAAACACTAATAACTTAACCAACTTAAAGTGATACTCCACTTTGTGAGAATAAGCCATTCAGTATGTACTCACCACTATGTCGATGTGATGATGGGTGAAGGTCTTCAGTTCACAAAACAATCCTGGAGTTTTAGAGTGGAGTCTCTCGCGAGACTTTGTATATATCTTAATGGACACACGAGCGGAAGTCTCGCGAGATCGACGCCATGTTTACATCCTACCGGCTATCACATCACATAATGGTGAGTACATACTGAATGGCTTATTCTCACAAAGTGGAGTACCACTTTAAGGTTGAAAAATCATTAAGTTTGTAGGCAAAGGTAACATTACTATAGCACTGACAGGAAGGAAACATGGACCTAATAAAAAGGATATATGTCACACTAAATTGTGCAAATAGAGAATAGAAGCTTCAAAATTTAAATAAGAGGAAGGCAAATATCACCACTGTGATCTTTTATCTGTCACATTAGTAAGAGTCTCAACTCTACAGTCCCCTAATGAATGGGCTCCGGTTCTTCAGGGCATGGGAGTAAAGTGTCTAGAGCAGATTAATAAAAACTCATTAAGTAATTAAAAAAAAGTCATTCATGTCCTACTAACACCCTAATGTCTCTGACATGAACAAGAGTGAAAATAGTTAAACTGCAGGTCCTGTCCCAGAGTGTTGAGCCTCATTCCCTCATGCTGCCGAGTGTCTACAGGGACAGACAGAAGAATAGAAGCAACCCACACAACACATACACGCACACACACACTCGTCCCAGAAAACAGGCCTCTAATCTCCTCTCTGACAGACACACAGACAGACGACGGGCTTCACGATCTTTTCAGATTAAAAAAAAATTAAAAGAGTGTGGCATAAAGACCGAGTGAGTGTGTCTTGTGTATGTTTGTCTGTCAGGCAAGCACAAGAGAAAGTCACAGAGAAGCTAGGAAACTAAGAAAAAATAGAAGACCCACAGCATCTCCTTCCGACCCATCCAGCAATCTCTATTTAATGCCTGCAGAATTAAACAAAGCAATTTTTCCACGTCTGTGGGACATGTCCAGACAGCTTGAGCCTGTTGACTAAATGAGGTTAACTTCCTGTAATTGGGGCTCTGACCTCCCAGCTGGTCCGTCAGGCCCGTCGAGAGATGTGCCAGCAGTGGTACAGATGCAGAGCTGATGATATCATGGCACACCTCCGAGGTGCAACAATTTCTTGTTCAGGTTGTAAGGACGAGTCTAGACACAGAGGACAGCGCTCCGATAGAGTAACTAACATGCCCCTCTGACGACTCAGCCTGCATGTGTAACAGGTGACTCAGCCAGTGTGGCCCTAGCAGGATCCTGTGACAAACACACACATGTTACATGGAATTACAGGTGGAAGACACTGACAGACAGCAGTCAGTCAGCAGGATGCTGATGAATCAGAAGCAGGAACTGAGGGTCTGAGTCTTTTAAATCTGAGTCACAAAAATCAGAGAGACTAAAAGAACTAGTCCTTAGTCATGATCAACACACAGCATGGGGTGCTAGACTTTGTCCAGGGCCTCCTGGAGGGGAACACTGTTGCTGAGCTGACTTGGCTAGCTGGTGTCCCAGAGAGAAAGGACAGCATGCTGGATTTGAAAGACACTTCGTCCTGGGTACCCAAACAGAGGGGGAATGAAGTTTCCCAGTAGACTGGGCAAGTGTCTCCAAAACGGAGACAAAGGAGCCTAAGGATTGCCCTACAAGCTTGTAATTACTGTGTGCTTCAATGGGGCTAAGGGGCTGTTTGGCTGACACCATTGGCTTTCAAACAGGCACCCTACCATTTAGCCCATTGGATCTCCCTGTCTCCTAATCTTTCCCTGCTTTAAGGGCTGACTGGGCTGTTGGGCAGCAGGCACAAAGGTCCCTCTGTCCTGGCTTGGGCAAGACTGAGGCCCCATTCCAACATAGTGAAGTCTTTGAAAACTGCCTGGCACAGGAACCTCACTATGGCTGTGTACATGAGGCCTGCCAGGAAAACCAGATTAATTAGATGCAAGGGGAGCTGGAGAGACCAGAGATGAAGCAAACACTGAACCTGAATTTGGAAACAAGTGAAAACAGAAGCATCAAAGAACTGGAAGAGTACACCGGTGATGAGCACAGATAGGCAGAAGAATGGCTCACCTGGACAGGAAAAGGCTCATAACAAAAAGCTGCATATTATCAGTGCTAATGAGTGTCTGTATGAGAATCATATCAGGATCATTTGGCTGTTCTGTAATCCACTGGCTCACTGTTGCAATGCATATGTGTCACAAAACTGACAGATGACAAAGATTTAGGGAAGTAAAATGGAAAACAAAACTTGCTTTCTAGGGAAGTTTTTATACATGAAAATACATGCAGAAACTACAGACTGTAGTTAAAGAGGCACTGTGATGTACGTGTACAGTGCCTCTTTAACTACAGTCTTAAAAGTATAAACTTGAACATGTTTTTTGAGCTGTAAACTAAATCATATTACTGTACTGTGATGAAACACGTCAACGTTGGTGTTCACTGTCATGTTCTGTCATGTGTGCATGCAAATTGTCATCAAACATCTGTTTTACATAAGGCAACTTATTGTTTATCCTTTAGAAATAACTGCACAGACCAAACTTTTGCAGTGAAAAAAGTCATAGGAGAAGCTGTACCTGAAAAGGAGTGTGGTTTGTAAGCTTGCATTGATGCAGACTGGAGGGCTTTACAACCCACTCACCCTTAAGACTACAACTGTTTGGAGTGACACTAAATGTGGCGGACCTTAAATGCAAGCGTGCAAACTGAATGAGAGTGGGTAGGGGGGAGTTTAGGGTCCGGATTGGAACTGGGCCTGTGTGTCTCCAGTGAGGAAAGACACGCGGAGTCTGATAGCAGCTGCTCATGGCTAATTAGCTCTGACTACCAGCTATAGCTGTTGTTGCTACACTGAGCACTGGTCAGTTCACTCATTCAGGTCAGTCTCTCCTTAGCTGCCGTGTCGCTCACTATGTTGCTACAGGGTCATTCCCTCTACAGTGGTTGTCCTGCCCCATCTCAGCTCCTTTTCCTCTGTTTAGCATTTTTCCAAATTATGCAGTGGGCGGTGTTAGGGTCAGACCTGGAGGTGAAGTTATACTTTAAACCTCTTACTCTTCCACAGTGAGCAAACTTCCCCACAAAGGTCCATTTTGAGGACTGAGGAGTAAACTGGGGTCTCTACACATCCACAGAGGTGCAGCCTAACCATAGCTGCCCGTGGGCACACAACAGATGCACAGGAAGTAACAGTATCTCCACCACTCCCCTGTCTCCATCTGCTTTTTTTATACTCTTTTTTT
>JAJHUR010079252.1:15571-48837 GCA_027495735.1 Lutjanus campechanus
GCTGTTGGGCAGCAGGCACAAAGGTCCCTCTGTCCTGGCTTGGGCAAGACTGAGGCCCCATTCCAACATAGTGAAGTCTTTGAAAACTGCCTGGCACAGGAACCTCACTATGGCTGTGTACATGAGGCCTGCCAGGAAAACCAGATTAATTAGATGCAAGGGGAGCTGGAGAGACCAGAGATGAAGCAAACACTGAACCTGAATTTGGAAACAAGTGAAAACAGAAGCATCAAAGAACTGGAAGAGTACACCGGTGATGAGCACAGATAGGCAGAAGAATGGCTCACCTGGACAGGAAAAGGCTCATAACAAAAAGCTGCATATTATCAGTGCTAATGAGTGTCTGTATGAGAATCATATCAGGATCATTTGGCTGTTCTGTAATCCACTGGCTCACTGTTGTAATGTGTATGTGTCACAAAACTGACAGATGACAAAGATTTAGGGAAGTAAAATGGAAAAAAAAAAACTTGATTTCTAGGGAAGTTTTTATACATGAAAATACATGCAGAAACTACAGACTGTAGTTAAAGAGGCACTGTGATGTACGTGTACAGTGCCTCTTTAACCACAGTCTTAAAAGTATAATCTTGAACATGTTTTTTGAGCTGTAAACTAAATCATATTACTGTACTGTGATGAAACACGTCAACGTTGGTGTTAATGTTAACATTTCTTAACGAATTTATAAGAATCAGGACTTCATGGGTTGAAAATGGCACAACACACAACCTGCTGTTTTAAATCATCCTGAAACTTGTGAGGGCTGATAAAGTCAACCATTTAGGACAAGTCACATAATGTATGTTCAAAAAAGGAGAGTCAGAATCAGAGATGGGCAGCCCACTTCTCTATTTACTATTTTTCAATGTCTGCACTTTTGAGGGCTGTAGAAGCCCTTGCTTTTTTTTCATACAGTTCCCGAAATTGTAATCAAGTCAAATCAATCCACTTTCTTTTTTTATTTGTACAGAACAATCAATAAATACCATTTTCACAACTGCATATTTATTTCACAATGCAATGTAAACCTCTAATTCTGTCATGTGCATGCAAATTGTCATCAAACATCTGTTTTACATAAGGCAACTTATTGTTTATCCTTTAGAAATAACTGCACAGACCAAACTTTTGCAGTGAAAAAAGTCATAGGAGAAGCTGTACCTGAAAAGGAGTGTGGTTTGTAAGCTTGCATTGATGCAGACTGGAGGGCTTTACAACCCACTCACCCTTAAGACTACAACTGTTTGGAGTGACACTAAATGTGGCGGACCTTAAATGCAAGCGTGCAAACTGAATGAGAGTGGGTAGGGGGGAGTTTAGGGTCCGGATTGGAACTGGGCCTGTGTGTCTCCAGTGAGGAAAGACACGCGGAGTCTGATAGCAGCTGCTCATGGCTAATTAGCTCTGACTACCAGCTATAGCTGTTGTTGCTACACTGAGCACTGGTCAGTTCACTCATTCAGGTCAGTCTCTCCTTAGCTGCCGTGTCGCTCACTATGTTGCTACAGGGTCATTCCCTCTACAGTGGTTGTCCTGCCCCATCTCAGCTCCTTTTCCTCTGTTTAGCATTTTTCCAAATTATGCAGTGGGCGGTGTTAGGGTCAGACCTGGAGGTGAAGTTATACTTTAAACCTCTTACTCTTCCACAGTGAGCAAACTTCCCCACAAAGGTCCATTTTGAGGACTGAGGAGTAAACTGGGGTCTCTACACATCCACAGAGGTGCAGCCTAACCATAGCTGCCCGTGGGCACACAACAGATGCACAGGAAGTAACAGTATCTCCACCACTCCCCTGTCTCCATCTGCTTTTTTTATACTCTTTTTTTTATGTCTGCTCCCTCCTCCTCTATGTGCATCTGGCTGCGAACCAGGCACAAACCTGCCTGTCTGATTGAGCAAACCTGAGAACCTGACACCTTCAGAGAAAAGCAGGCAGGCCTGCTGGCAGACAAACGATACTCGCGTCACCCAACCGCGAGCTGAGATCCTGGAATTCCACCAACTTGAGTGGAGGAAGTGATGAACGTCTGTGTGAGGGGGGAAGAGAAGTAGGGCATGTTCAGGCAAACTCTTGGAGAGAAGTGCAACACTGACTGTCCAAGTGATAGTCTGTTATAAAACATTTATAGTCTGCCATGATTTTACAACTACATGCTTGTCTTCTGTCTTTGCATTGAGCTCTGATCTATGAAATACCATCTCTGGGTGACCAACGAATTGTTCAACTGACCACACATGCAATGCAAACACCACGTGTAGTTGGAGCACTTCAAAAACCGGTGTCAGGGTATGGACATTCATCACCGCCATTGTTCTGTGATGTGCTACTGCTCTGCCCTAACTCTGGGCCCCTCGCTATCGCTGCAGCACAGTTCAGTGAGTAATGGGCATAGCTAACCACTGGCAAAGTGAATTTCACTCACAGCCTTACACAAGAAGACAGCTCTGGAGGAACGCCAGAATATATTCATTGCCATTATCTCCAGCAGGGTGTCCTCGATCCTTCCTCTCTTCTTATCCACAAAGCACTCCGCCAGGGTTTCACATATTATGTGGGAGAGTCGGCAGGATAAATAGACACTTGAAACACTTGACATAGTTTACAGTTAGAAATGGTAAATCCTTTCCTATTTCCAATGTCATTATCTGGGTGGGCCGGGAGTTTGACAATGAACGCCTTTGTCCAACTCCTTGAGGGCCATTTACCTCTTTAAAGAAACCTAATTGCGCTGCTAACAGCTTAGGTGGTCTGTGGGAAGTAAAGACGGGTTACTACCTTATATATATCCTTCTTCTGTTGGTAAACATTGTGACATTTTTGTGTGGGTAGCTTAGCAGGAGACAAAACAATTCCTTCCTCCAATCATGTTAGTTAACACGAGCTAGCCAGTTTTATTGGCTTGTGTCTTTACAATGGCTGAAGAAAATATGAGCTATTCTGAATATGCACGGTCAGTCACTCTTCAGGACTGCAAGTATTGGACCAGACACCTGGACGGCTGCACCTACTGAGCCAGAGAACGAATAAGAGGAAAACAGCCTGTAAAGGCAGAATATTTTCACATCTAAAACGTGAATTAAGGATTTTTTTTCTACCAAACCAGAGTTGATGGTTGTTCCAACAGCATAATGACTCACCAAGATGGTTTTGGTGAGTTTTATTTTGTTTTTGTCTGTTGAGTTTAAATGAGGTGTGTTTTACGTTGTTAACAAGACGTTTAAAGTTCGTCTTAGTTTGGCAAAAGTGGGAAACTTGAATTCAGAAGGTGATCTCCAGCATTTTTTAGTTTAATAAGGAAAATAGGTGAGAATATTTCTTTACTTGACATTTGATTAGTTCATTTTTTGACATTTTCACTTGGTCATGTGGCCTACTACTCTCAGGTGAACTGTGTTTGTTTTCCTGCACTTTTTCCTTTGTTTTGTCCCCAGTTAACACAGCAACATAATCATGATGTCGGCACCCTGTCAAAAACAAAAGGATGAATAAAGTCCACAGACTTAAACAGGCTTGTAATCGAATGATTTAAAGTACGTATAACCATCTCCAACAGCCTGCACAGAAGTTTTACAACTTCATGGTCCATAAATGCATTAATCTAGAGAGAGCGAGCCAGAGTTGGTTTAGTGCCTCATATCTGACGTGAGGTTATAGATGACTCGTCTTTATTGAGAAGGCTCAGATTTAAAAGTTGTGCGTTGTAAAGAGCATTGGAGAAGAATCAGTGTGCTGCTGCCTGAAGAGGAATGTAAAAAATTCTAATGAGGTGGCTGCTGAACTGCAGCAGTCAGGGGCTGAGGCTTAAAAAGTGGAAGTCTGCTCTAGGCTGCACTTTCCCTCTGCTTGCCCTGCCTGTCTGGCTCTAACCCTAGGACTCCATTAGAGAGACAGTGAAGTCCTGATGCACATGGACAGGTACACGCAGAGACGAAGGCTCTTACACATACACATATAAGACAACGCAAAACTGTGAAAATAAAAAAAACAAATTCAACAGAAACTTCAAAAACACAGACCAGTCGATTTGGCTCAGAAGAATAAACTCTCAGAACTCATGGGACAAAAGCTATTTCTGAAGACAAACCAAGCTGTTTTTTGTTTCTGCAAACATCAAACACAGAACAGAACTTTTCTGTCCCCTGCCAGCTCATTGAGATGCTATTTCTGCAATACCTGTCTCGAACTAAGATTACCTTTTCTTGGAAATCATACGTTTGAAATGCAATGAAATGCAAGTTATAGCCTTTGTGTAGAGTCCAATCTGGGCTGCAGAGAAAAATAGGATCTACCCAAGATAAACAAACAATGTACTGTGCAGTGCATGCAAATAACCATGGTGGTCATGTTTAAATTAAAATTTTCAAAGACAAACTTTCAATCTCCACCATTGCAGTGACTCGGGTTAAACTCTGCAGTGGTGCTTAGTTGGGTGCCAAATTTTACCCATCAAGGAGTGTTCGCAAGTGGGAAGCTAGTGAGGGATTATATTCTTCTTGCCTAAAGCCGATATTCTACTTTCCCCTTCTGCAAGTGTGCATGGGTGCGCTAAGGTCCGTATGATGTCGATTTCATAAATGACGCAATTTTGAGGGTGCATGCGTAAGGCTCTGCAGAGACATCCGTGTACCCCCAAGTTGTTGTGACCATGTGATTTTGTCCACAAGGCCACTACAGACAGCAATCTACTGCGTATGTGTGGAACATAGTAGTGTAGTGGTAGCAGTAGTGGTGGTGTGAGTAGCAAAATGTAGTTACAGACACTTGTCTTGTGATGAGGGATTTACCTGTTAGAGCAGTCTGGTATAAATGGGTCAAACATATTGATTACTATCAGGTTCACTGGTCAGCTATGGACATGGGTTTTGTGTGTGTAGGTGTGTTGATGGCTTTGTGTGTGTATGGTGCTGGAGCACCATAAAGATGATTGTTGTAGACTTTGCCACGAGTGGGGGCATCGTGCCAAAAGCTGATGATAAAGACCAAAGTCCACCCTGTCAACTGCCACTCTGACAACACTTTCATTCTCTCTTGGTTTTGGGCTACTCATGCTGTCACCCAAAAGCTGGAAAGCACAACCAGATCATATTTTGAATAATTATTTGCCTAAAACAACAAATTTCCTGAACATCTGCAGCCCAGGTACACATGCTGTTGGGAGGGGGCAGAACTGTGTTGATTAACTACAAATAAACTTGGCACAAGTTCATTTTGTTTACAATATATCTCAGGTAATATATTAATCTGAATCTGACTCACTACTTTGTTGCTGAATACAGAACAATCAGTGTCCTTGGCTGCCCAGAGTTTCGACACATCATGAAAATCAGCCTGCGGAGGTTCACTGAAAGGGCAAACACTTTGATATCAGACGGCTTAACTAACACAGGAGCTTCAAAAGACATCTTGAGAAACTTAATATGACAATTCCACCTCAATCCTGCCACGCACAGAAAACACACTGACATCCATTTCCACACAGGCACTCTGCCAAACAGCGGAGCTTTTTCCCAGCAACCTACTGCACCATTTCCTCCAGGTGAAAAAAAGATTTGTGATTTATATGGGAACGTTTCCCTGTGACATCTGAGAAAGAAAGCTTTGGATTTTAAAACTAACCCCTAGCTCATGAAAAGTGTCTTTTACCTACAGTTTCTACTGACAGCTTCTATAAGAAGCTGTAAGCTGACTCCTGAATTGGCTTTCATGCATTTGAATTTAACAACTAAAGGTTTATTGCTTTTATATTGGAATATTTCCACTTGTTACCTTTAAGTACAAAATGCAGCCATCATTTTTGTTTTGCCTTGCTGAACTGAGCAACCAGGCCACTTAGGTGTGCAGCTGAAGCGCTTTAGGTCTTTAGTCAAGGGCCTGCATGGGGGATAAACATTTTATTTCCAATAAATTCTTCACAATTAAAGACCCCCATCATTTTGTTACCTAAAAGTTTTTATTATGAAGAGGCCAAATGAGGAAATGATGGGTTTTCATGAGCAGTAACTTAACATGGCTCCTATACAGTTGAAAGCAAACATGCAAAATGAAAATAAAGCAGATACCTGAAATTAGAAACAGCTGCACAGGAGAGACATTAAACTTCTAACTGCAGAGATTCAGTTAGAAGCTGCAAAAGTGACAGCTGAACACAAAAACTTTTTAAAACCCTTTCCCCCTGCTCTCCTGCACAGGCATGAGTTGTCTCTGCTTTTAAGCCACACATGAAAAAATACAGACAGCCAAACTTGTCTACTGGCAATGGGAGGAGGGTCAATGGCCTGATTTTAGCTGGTTTAGCCACATTTAAAAAACCTACAGATATGCGTTATGGTGTCAGATTAACCCCAGTGCAACAGGAGCATTTCCCAGCTGTGTGCCTTGTTAACAGAGCAGTGAAGGCAGGGGCAGAGAGGTGTTTATAGGGGCACTCTGCTTCCTCTACTCCCCTAACAAAAGGTAAATATGCCTTTCGTAATACCTGAAAAGCAGCGAAAAGCATGTGTTACAAAACAAATACTCCCAGCTCAGCATGGGACTGGCACACGCTTCTGTGTGTGTGCTCAAGAGTGTGTGTTGGGATGCTGCAGTTTCCATCAGTTGAGGATTAAAATAGAAGGGATGCGAGACTAGCAGCAGCATAATTAACAGTGTTGATGCAAGGAGGAGGGCTGAGTGAATAGTTTGCGTGCTCGCCGTCTATAATTCAGCCTCTCCACGTGCCAGAAGACGGAGGATGGGGCCCAGCCAGGGGGCCCGCCAAACACTTCCAAGCCTGCTATTACTTCATTCTGGGATCACAGGCACTCACGAGCAAAACAAATCGGAGTAAAGCCCACAGTGCTGCTCACACGTCTCATGTATCTAGCATGTTCAGATTCATTCTGACTGCTCCACTGGATCAATGTCACAGCACCGCCAGTAGCAGCAAAGTGGTGGAGCTGTAGGAAAGTTTGAGCAGGGATAAACAGAGTGGGTCATCACACGTCAATCAAAATGTCAATTAGATCATGGTGTTTTGACTGTGCGAAGGCTGGTGCCGGAGATGAAATGTGTCACTGCTCGAGGCTGAGGGGGATCCAGTGGTCACACACAGCGCATGCCAGGGAACCACGCTGTGTGCATGTGTGTGCCCATCAGTGAGTGTATTGGTCACTTGCCCACTGTCAGTACTCGCTGGACCCGAGCCAATATGGCCATTTACTGCTGTGGCCCAGGGCTACTAACAGTGGAAGTGAAATGGAGGCAGTCAATAATATTCCTGAAAATCGCCATGCTTAGAGACAACAAGCATGCACAAATCTTTACTGAAATGCCGATCACGTGGACCCAATGTTCCTATTGGAAACAAAATCATCAATGTTTAAGTTTTAGCCCTATTAGTGAAAGCTGAGGGCTCAGAGGCTGTTAATGCAGGTTGCTCAAATCTGCGCAGTAGTTATCGGGGTTGGAGCTCTCACCCATACATCTGGTTGACTCGCAGACAAGGCTCTACTGTCAATCATGATAGTAAACACCCTTTTTATAGCATTAAATAACTAATTAAATCCAAACTGATCAGGAAAATGAACACTCGAAAACACAACAGCATGATAAAAATGACCTAAAATGATGGAAACCATCTCAGGGAAAAATTTACGTGACATGTACTTTGATGTTTTAATGTGCTGCTAACAGGGAGAGGCTGGAGTTTATGACCTATACTGCAGCCAGCCACCAGGGGGCATGTTATACTTGCTTGCAAGTCCAGTTTTTAAAAAAAATCTTAATTACTGTATTTTAAATAGGGCTGCAGATCATTTCATTGTAGATTAATCTGATGCTTATTTTGACCTTAAATCAATTAATCGTTTAATTGCTTAGTTTATAAAATGTCAAAGACTTGTGAAAAATGCTCATCACAATTTCCTAAAGCCCAAAGTTACATCTTCAAATTGGTTTTGCAACAGTCCAAAACCCAAAAACTCTTCATTTGCTGTTCAAAACATGCCTGTTCAGAAGTAACAAACTGTTTGGCCTCTGGCATTGTTGCTTGCAGCTCTCTCAATACTAATTCAAACACTAGATGACACATGGTGTAACATTATGTTACCATTACAGCAGCAGTGCAGAAGTTACTTTTAACATAGAAGCAATAAAGAAACTTACAGAAAATCAATTTTAAGTGACAACAACTAACAGTAACACAGTCCATGTGAGGATAGCCTAATCCTGATATATCATGCAAAAAGCAAACAGGGCAGTGCTGTCCTGTTGTCACTGCTGTCCTGACAAAGAGCTGCTGTGCTTTCACCTCAAATGTTCGTGCATAACAGTTGCATTGCTGTGACAAGCCATTTCCAATCTGCAGATCTGACAGACAACCACATTACTGGGTCTAAAATACTCCCACACTTTAAATGATCATGTGCTAGGAGTTTTTAGAGGTGGAACCAGCAAATGTTTGACATTTTTTGCTTTAAAAATGACTGAAATGATTAATCAATTATCAAAATAGTTGGTGACAGCGACAAATTCCTTTAATCTTTCTTAATCGACTAATCACTGCACCTCTAATTTCAAACTGCAAAAAGTGAGATTGTGTTTGTGTGCACGAGCAGGTTTTAATGTGGGTTTGGCATGAGGACAGGGCCGGGGTGAAAGCAGTTAGGCTTTCATGTACAACTGTGTGTGAGCAGCAAGGTCAGTCAACAGCAGCCTGACGTATTCTCACAGCGGAGGTGTCAATATGACAGATGTCTGTGATGTTTGGAAGTCATCCACTGCCCTGTCCTCTTCCACCCTCTGCCTGATTACACAGGTAGCAAACAAGCCCAATCACAGAGGACCGACAACGAAGGAAGAATTACAATGAGACGACCACCCTTACCACAAGTAAAGCACATTTTAATTCATCACAAACTCAGAAATAATCAAGAGTCCAGAGAGGAAATCAGAGCCTGTTTGCCCATGCAGCAACAACAACAACAACAACAACAACAGTGTATGTGTTGTTAAAACACAGACACATTAACTGAATGCTCAGATCAGATAACTGCCTGACAGGAAAAAAGAATGAAAACACTGTCAGCTACAGAGAAACAGAGAGCTCTCGGGGAACTTGAAACCCACAATAGAAACTCATTGTGCTGCTGAAACTGCATTTTAAGAATGGAAAACTTTGGGAATGACATGTTGGTTTGTTCTGTATTTAGACGACTGGGCTGTCTGGACAGGTTGTGGCAAGGTGGAAGAACAGCGTGTTTGGGAGGGTCAAGACCCTGCTGGGCAAACATGAGAAACATGAGCTTCACTGCAGCAGCAGCAATGACCACAGCCTATTTAAACCCTTCACAGAGATTATACCATCAAGTCCGTCTGTAAGGTGCTCTACACATCCTCTAAAGTAGGACTGCATCTAATGACTGTAGAGGTGTACATTTTCTCAAATAATGACTTAATTGTTGGGGCCATAAAAAGTAAGAATGGGGTGAAAACTGTTGATCACGGTCAAAACTCAAGGTGATGTCCACAAATGTCTTGTTTTGTCCACCACCTCAAGATATTCAGTTTACTGGAGTAAAGAAACCAGGAAACATTCACATTTGAGGAGCTAAAATCATAAGAATTTTGACATCTTTTCGTAAAAAGTGACTCAAAATGATTAATCCAAGCTGGGTTTCCCCCTGTAAAGTAAAGTTGGAGACTGGCAACAAAATGTCTTTTTTAGCAGGGGCTGGCAACAGACTGATGGCTGCATTAATGTGGAGCCTGGTAGTTTCTAACATAATCATAATCAAAGCCCTGCATATTCTTTCAAAGTAAAGTCCCATGGGGGATACCCGAAGGGGAGGGACCTCACCTCTCTATAGTAGGCTATGTTCATTTTTTAACCAACAGATGTCACTGATGAGCTTTCCAACATTATATCTATGCCCCACTGTAACTGTTAAACTGTAAACACATCTTTAAACCCATCCCCTGAAAAAAAATTCCCTGTTGCTTAGGCCCAGTGGAGGTTAAGCTTAGGCCAGGTAGGCCACCAGGCTTGCAATACACTAGGGTAAACCCTGTAATTGATTATCAATATAGCTGAAAACTAATCAATTAATCAACTAATCATTGCAGTTC
Source organism: Lutjanus campechanus (assembly GCA_027495735.1). Classification (NCBI taxonomy): domain Eukaryota; kingdom Metazoa; phylum Chordata; class Actinopteri; order Lutjaniformes; family Lutjanidae; genus Lutjanus; species Lutjanus campechanus. The sequence goes on from JAJHUR010079252.1 coordinate 25,681, forward strand.
TACTTTGGAGTTCAATTTTATCAGTCAAACTGATATATCTATCGATCAACAGCTGCATGGCCAACAAATGCACCTCTGCCTCAATCAGGGTAAAGCACATCAACTAATTTGATAGCACAGATGAATAGGTGCAGCAGCCATAATGGGATGCAGGATTCCCCACAGACTAATAACAGTGACAGAGGAGCATGAGAGTGCTGCTAAGAAACAATAGGATCCTCAGCTGAGAGAGCAGCAGTCAAAAGCAAAACAGCCAGCCACGCTGGAAGGCCAGAGTCAAGGTGAAAGCTTAATTAATATCCCCTCACATTGGCCAAATAGCTGCTGTGCTGCCACTAGACGTTAATTGTGTGCCTAGTGCACAAGATGTACTGTACTATTTTGTAATTAACCCTTAAAGTTTGCAAGGATGGAGGCAAAAGAATAAGAATGGGATCTTGCCAGGTAAGCAATTTAACAAGGTAACACTAGGGGCTGCAGTGCTGGGGACAGGCAGGGGGAAAGCTTCAGTATGAGTTGACATGAGGACCAGTGCAGTGAAGAAGGGCTTATTATCCTCACACAAAACCTCAGGGGGATTCTCTGCTGCCACGTCTCTGGAGAAGCCTGGCTGACTGTGTTGTCCCCTACAGCTTGGAGGGCAGCCTAATTCAACAACTGAGGACTCAGAGGAAAGCTCAGGTGCGCCTCAGCTCAGTAATCAGCATTATTTGTCAGAGTAGTTTTTAAAAGAAATGTAGTGAGCACACAAAATCCACAACAACAGCGTAGCAAAGACACATATACACGTAAACCATTTCCAGTCATTGATTTTGGCACATGTCCAAAGCATAACCCAGGACACTTCCAGTCCAATTATAAACAGTCAGGCCACAGAGTTAATCAATTCATACAGAGTCATTTGGACTGCGATAAGTCAGCTAGTGTTGCATAACAGTGGTGCCCTGCTAAATCACAGGCCGTGCCAGAAAATCACGCTGCAAACCTGCACAGCCTGCTGCTGCTGCTGGCCTGCACTGCACTGCTCTGCACCGCACGTACTGGGGCACTCCAGCCAGCTCTGCAACTGTGGTTTATCCTGCTCTAGAGCCAGCACCGTGCAAGCCACATCTCATTTTAAGCAGCAGCCCTGGGTGCAGTGTTTTCAATACTTCTGTTCCCACTAAGCACTGAAAAACACCCACAGATTTAAGAATACATGACATCAAAAGACAAGCAAATTAAAATCTGTCTTATTAATCAGACAACGTCAGACAGTTGTCCTAGTAATTCTTCTGTTTTAATCTTGGTTCATAGATACAGAGTGAGGCAGAATGCAATTAACACAGCCCCCCTCCCCTTTATCCCCCGGCTGGCAATAATCAGGACGTTGCATCCCCACAAGTCACAGAGGAGCAAAACATGCAAGTTTCGACTGCAGCCCTCCGTGAGCGAGGCCCTCATTTGCATCTTCCAGAGTGAGCTGTGGTAGTGGCCACGTTCCAGGGTGAGAACTCTTACCTCTAACTATACCTAATTAGTATGTGAAAGTAAATACAGTAGATCCACATTTCCGTTTGGTGTGACAAATTGTGAGACATTTATGATTGGTGGAAAAGAGAAAGAAATTATGGTTTGGGAAGAAATAACCTTGCTTCATCCAACCATGCATCCACCCGTTGGCCTCCTAACACGGACTTCGCTTTTTATATACTACATCCGCCCTTTCCTTACCGTTAATTATTTTAACCCAAACCTTTTCCTAAACCTAGTATTTTTGGTGCATAATCCAAATCAAGTAAACTAGTTTTAGTGCCTAAACCTAACTAAAGTAAACCTAAGTAGTTTTGTGTGTTAGCTAACAGTAACTGACAGTAATGTCTGCAAACAGTAACTAGCAGTAGTGACCATTAACAGCAGTCAGTGGTGATAGCTAACAGCTAACTTGTTTAATGCGTATGGCTGCACTTTACACAATGGGTGACGGATAGAGTGAAGACTGTTTGCTACTGCATTAGAGTGCAGCTCATGAACTCATAATTATGACACGGAAGTCGTGAATAGAACGCCATGAACTCAGCAGCAGAAAAGCTCAAGCTCACAATGTCGTGAACTCATTTCTTTTGTCCTAATTTCTCAAAAAGACCATTTTTGAATCTACGGATGTTACCAAAACTTCTGTCTTCAAGTTAAATTCCCATCATTGTTTCCGGTTGTGTTTCAATGTATGTTTCAGTACGCTTAAAAAACCAAAGGTTACAAAGTTGTTTAGTTTGGCGAGATAAGAAAAGTAGTGATAGTTGCTAGGTAACTGACATAAAAAAGTTGTTAGGACTTGCTTCTGTAATACCAAAATTGGAAAAAGCCTATCTTAGACTCTTCCTATCTTATCTTAAAACTTAAGATTGGACGTTTCTGCAATACAGCCTGTGATTTAGGTTTCTAGGATTACTTAGGTCATCCTAAGGCAAAAGGTGAACATCCTGGGCAAAACAACCGCAAAACAGGATGTGTACAGGTGCCACAGGTGCAGGTTTTCTCTTTCTCATAGCAAACAGCTATTGGTGACTTCCTCCTAATCAGTCTTCAAAGCAAGTATGTGTAATATGTACACAAACATGGCAACACCACCACCTTTCCCTCTCCCTACTAAGAGTATGTCAACTGCTGAAGTATGCACTGGCTCTGCACAGAGATACACAGAAACATTAGCAGTTTGTACATGGTCAAAATGTCATGTTCCATATAAATATTCAACTCAAGAGACTTAAAAAGCTCCTACATGCATGTATTATACAAGCAACATGCCTTTCTTCATATTTACACGACAGCTTTCAGTTTCAAATGTGTTTCTCGTGTTGCAGAGCTGTAGGCAGGGCATCCAGGAATACATCAATGAAACATACAGGAAACAGGCAGTAACAGAGGAAAGGCTGGGAAAGCAGCCATGTTTGTTATTAACTGGCCCTATCTGCCCTTTGCACCTGGAGCAACATGGAAAAAAAGACTATGGCCTAATTCACGAGACACTAGTGTACTCTTATACACTGTGCAGCCTAATTACTTTAACATTAATCCAGAGTTATTTCTGTTTTGGTAAAGGCTGAGGCAATAATACAGGACTGCATGAACTTTTTCCTCCACACTTCACTCAGTCCACCTGAAACTTCTATTTGTTTAAGAAGTCTTTGGTTCACAGTGGTCTCATTCTTCCCTCTAAGAGCAAAGCAGGAACTCGCAGGATGGAAATGGATTCCCTGGTTCCAAAGCAAAGGATGTGGGATTTTGGAGCAATATGAGGAGGGATTTTTTTTTTTGTAGTTTCAGTACTTGAAACAAAGCACAACACAAGCTACAGCAACAATGCATTCAGTGTTTAACTTAAACAAGCGTGTTCAGGAGCAAACCTCACACGGTGTAACATGGTGCCAACATTCCTGTTTTACTACACATCACATGGCAAAAGCAGCTCCTGACAGTAAGGAAAACAGTTGTAAGCATGAAGAGGAATGAGGACAAGCTGAACAGACCTGTCTACGCACTGAGATCTGTTTTGAGCTCAGCCATGACCAAGCCCTCGCGCATTCCTGCCTGCTTCTCAGATTTCTGTCCACAGGAGGGACAACAGCAAAAACCTCTGTGGGTTTTTTTTTGTTTTTTTTTTGTATGTGGAATTATTTTCCACCGCTGCCCACACAGGCTCTGCATGGGGCATGGGCCTGTAACTCTGCTTGATGTTTTGATTCTTCTCCGAGCAATCCGCTCCAGAGAGAGTGTGCAGTGTGCAGGGCCAAACACAGAGTCAGAGTAGCAACTGGCAAACATGTCCAGACAATACCGAGCACGTCATCATCAGCGTGTGGCAGCAAATCATCATCACAATCCCAGATCTCATTATGGAATGTTTTTTTTTCTTTCCTTCTCGCACTTTATGTTCTGACTTTAACGTCTTCAGAAACAAGCACTGAGAATAATAAGCTGTGTACACTGAAGATGCTGCTTTCAGTCTTGATTTTATCACTCGGGCGTCCTCAGTGTTTATCAGGTGAACCATCTCCAGATCTAGACACATTAATTCCTGTACTTCACAATCTCAGTTCAGTATATTGTAATGAGAGTGAAAAATATGGAATTCTTCGCCTGCCATTCCAGTTTAAAAGCCGAGCTTCTGACCAACCAATATTTTCCATATGGACTGCCTATATAAGCTGGGTCCAACCAATATTTTCCTTTGTCATGCAAGTCTAAAGGCCTACTATAAATATCGTTTATTATTCTTTTCTTTCATCAGTACTTGTGTTTATTCTCTCATTTATCTTACTCGTCTTATAAAAGCTCCAAGTCATATCACATGAGTGTTTGCTTCTAGTCTGTTAATGACTGGTATGGTGTAAACTTGAAATACTGAATGAGTGTTCTTGATATGCGCGTCTGTGTCTAATGACTATGACTGAATCACTATATGTGTGTAAAAGATGGGTGTTTATGAAGCGCATGTTGCCAAGCACTTTTTTTTAATATGTAGGCAATTTTCTTTCACATTCTTTCGTAATTACTATACACTGTGGCTTTTCTTAAAGTTTTCTCTATGTGTAGACAAACAAACAAATGTTCTCTTAACTAAGTGGTTGTTTGTCCAACCATTTTTTTCATCCCCGTCTTCCAATCTCTGCGCCATGTCAGACTATTTCCAGCATGCATGAGGTTTGATGGGAGCAGAAAAGGGGAATTACGCAGTGTCTGATCTCTGCATGACTGTGGGTTTTGGTTTAGGGTTGAAAGTTGGAGCCAGGATGACAGAAATCAGTCACAGAGATGTTGCTTTAGTTCATGAGCATATAACAGACCACCAAATGGAGACCCAGGAGATCCAGCTCAGAGTCCATAAGCAACACTTTGCACCTGTCCTGCCACTGAACTCCCTCAGTGTCTGTGAGCCTGCTACATAGGCTCCCGCAGGGATAATTACAGTGTCCGAAACACCGTGCATTTTTGCGAGGTCAGAATTTCCCAAACTTTGTGGCAGGTGGGGTGAAAAGGACGGGGAATTTTTCCTTTGTCTGCACGCATTTACTCTGTGACAGTGTTCTGAAAAGGGGATTACATCATCACTATTGTAGCTTCCGAGCCCTCTGCTTTCCTCCATTGGCTGGCCTACAGTGGACCGTCCGATCCAGACAAAGACACGGCATTCCAACAGTTTAGCAAGCAGGAAACGCAGACCCGTAGTCACACCTCATTACAGTCAAACTCATCGACCCCCTCAGTCACCAACAAAACAGACACTCGCACGGAAAAAAGCGCCAGAGGCCTTATTATCATCAAGTCATTTGACTTCTGACTGTAGAATGACTAACACCAGTCAGACACATCGCTCATCTTAAAACTGAAACAGCTTCCTTTTTTTTCTAAAAAGAACTGATACCTTTTAAGCTGTTACTGAAGGTTGGGTCAAACCTCATGAACATATGACTCATTTCAGTGTCTGTCGTAGAATAAACAAGCATGGAGAGAAATTGGCCTTGTAGCTGACATTGGTCATGTTGGTGCACCAGATCATTCAGGGCCACATCACAAGGTTTGTTTTGTGTGTTGTCTAGTCTGTCATCAGTAACAGTAACTGATAGAAGTGGCTTAACAGCAGACAGTCAGGTGGGACTGCATGTTTCCAAAAGGTGAGATCAAGAAGTTTGAGAAATGATGTAACCTTAAAATGTTGTTGTGGGTTACCATGAAGCTGCACATCACTGTAAAAAGAGGGTTGTCGAAAGTTACTTTAGACATTTAATTTTTTTGTTTGTTTTTTAGAAGTGAGGTTGTATGAGGTACTTATTGAGTAGCTTGGACAAACAGTAGTAGTGCCAGCACAGAAGATAAAAAATGTACTCTTGTGGACAGAGTCAGCAACAACGCATTTTAGCCTGTTAAAAAAGGTCCACTTAAATAAATCAGTATCAGTTTTTCAACATCAATGTACGCTATATTTAGAATATTATCACTACTTTACCTTGCTTCTCTACAAACCAACCAAACTTGATAGGTGAAATCATTCATTTTACCCTGTAGGACATGGGAGTTGCCACTCCCCCACTGCTTTGATCTGTTAGTTTATTTGTGTCATTGTCTCACTTTGGTGTTTCAGAAAGATAGTTCATATTCACAGAAGTCACTGAAGAACAAAAACACACTAACAGATTGAAGCAGCAATATAGCAACAATTTGCAAAAACAGTAATTTTACCTCTCAGAACACCACTACTGCAGCCTTGATCGGTTACTAAATTTGTGTTATTGTGTGACTTTGGTGTTTTCAAGAGTAGAAAAGAGAAATTCACACAGTAAAACTAAGTAAATGATCGAGGCTGTGGTAGTCCAGGAACCCCCCTGTTCTGCACGATAAAATTAGTGATTTCACCAATGGTTGGTTTTGAGAGAGCAATATTTGGCTTATTTTATATCGGTTTCCTGTCAGAAAACACTGTCTAACAGCAAGGTAAAGCCGTAAAAATATTCCACATATAGCGGACACTTACACCAATGTTGTTTTTTATGTCACGTGGACCTTTACTATATGGTAAAATACCATTTTTGCTGACCCTGACCACTGCAGTACATTGCGTAGCTTCGATGTTGGTGCTCCTCTCTGCTTCTCCAAACTGGGGACGGGTTTACCACCATCTAATGATTAGTACCTCATACAATCCCACATCAGATAATCCGAATTGTCCCTTTAGGATCATGAAACCAGTAAAGAATAATGCACTTTGAACTTGAGACTTAATCATAACAACAGTCGCATTAGCTGAAACAATTAGTCGATTCATTAATTAATCAATGAAAAGAAAATTAGTTACCAACTAATTTGACAATCAATAATCTTTTTAGTCACTCGAGTCATCGAGCAAAAATGTCAAGCATGTGCCAGTTCAAGCGTCATAAATCTACAACTTTTTGTGGTTTACGATAGCAAATGAGGAATCTTTGGTTTTGGGAATTTTGTTTGGACAAAAGAGGTCATTTGAAGACGTTACTTCGGGCTCTGGGAAAGTATGATGAGCATTTTTTTTTTACAATTTTTTGACATTGTATTAACTAAAAGATGAGTAATTCATTCGGCAGATTAATTGATGATGAAAATAATTGTTAGTTGCAGCCCTAAAATAAACAATTAATTTAAGCATTTCATAAGGGCCACTTAGAATAATTGCAGCACACACATTCCAGAGTGGCAAACTCTAAAGCTGCACAATGCTCCTCTTGTTGTTGTCTTTTATCTTTGCTCAAGCTATTCCCTTCGAGCCAATGCACCAGAGACAATAGAAACATAAGCTCAACTTAGCAACAGGAAGCATCCCTCTGTGATCGTGTGGACACGTTCGAGAGACTCTACGACAAATGAAGCACAATAACAATTGTTACTGTAATGTGAGAAGTATGATGCAGAAAAGTGAAAATAGAAACACTGTCCTTCAATAATAAAGCAGGGGGAGGATTATTTATGCTGGTGAGAAACGTGAGAACCAATGGCTTTTTTTTTTTCTTTGTCAGTTTGCACATTGCATTTTGATGAGAACAGCAAAAAAAAAATCATCTTTGGACTTGTCTCGTCAATGAGTTTTTTCTCGTATGGGCTCCACACCGCTATGGCTGCAAACTAGTCTCCCTAAATGAGATGTCTTAAGGCTCACACAGTCTTATCTAAACCTTGAATGGTATTTTTGTCAGCAGCATAAAACACAGACTTGTTAGCCCACTGTGGCATTTCTGATTAAAACAGACCATGCATGCTTTCCACGATAGTTATATAACACTGCTGCATTTGCATTAGATTAGTTCTCTATAAGAAATCCCATCAGAGAAAGCAAGAAGCCCGTCCAGTGTGAATAACAGCTACGATTCAGAACAAGTGAACGGGACAAAGCTGAGATTAGAGACAGACCAGTAAAAATGGCAGTAAATGCAGCTGTATGATCTGTCATGCCCACTCCAGGTCAGCTCAGCTAAGCCTATCAGGAATGCTAAAAATCCTTGATCCTGGCCCAAAGCTAAACTCCAAAGCTTCCTTTTTCACCTGACTCATGCCAAGAAGTTATCCAACTCCCAACAGGCAGTGACTGCAACTAAAGCAGTCAGGCGCTCTGATTGACTCAGAGGAGATCCAACTGGTTTTCAATTTCCTACCTGCATAGTTGTAACTGGTTTGTTACAGATGATATTTTGTAAATACGCTCATATTGGACACAGCACTGTTTGGACTTTGAAAGGTTGGCACAGTTTCCTGGTTGTTACTCTGCAAACAAACCTCTGTTTGCCTTGTTGCCCTGCTTTGCCGGCTCGTACTCTGTCATGCTTCCGCCACTGTAATGATCTGCATTTAATCCAAAACAGTCTCTGGTTTTGGGTATATTCTGCACTAAATAAATATGCAAAATGAAGGTCTGATTGAGTATTAGGGAGGACAGGGGGAAACTGTAACAGGGGCAATTGTAACACATGTAATTCCCCCAATTGCAAACAAACTAGAATGAGAGTTACTCTGCACATGCTCAGTAGGATTCTCTCTCTGCCTGTGGAAAAAGAACAGGAGCATTTCCCCTCAGCAAAAATTTTCTACAAAAAAATATTCTGAGGTATAAAGTTACATTTTGGATGCACAGTATTTTTCTTCTGCTGTCTACAGTTTGGATGACAGCAAATTTAACCTTACATCAAGTTTATCTCTAGGTTATTGGTTAAAAATTAACAAGGACAAACTATGCCAAAATAGGTGTTGGTAGCTTGTATATGAGATTTTATCATGGCTGCAAAAGTCACATGACCTAATGTAAGTACCCGTTTGCCTGTGTTGACATACTATTCTGTTAGAAAATTAATATATTTCACTAAATTTAAATGTAAAATTACTTTTAACTCAATCCAAATACAAGGTAATTAAAAAAATATTTAGCACTACAACAGTTGTCTTGTCTTCTGCAAAAACAGAAATAGACATTTGAATTTCAACTATATACAAAGAAAATTTTTCAGTAAGGACGGCTGCAACAACAATTCACATTGCTTCTTTTGTCCAACCAACAGTCCAAAACCCAAAGACTCTTCATTTACGATCATTAATGACAAAGAAAAGCAGCCAATCCTAACATTTAAGGAGCTAAAATAATCAAATGTTAAGACATTTTTGCTTGAAAATTGTATTTCAGTGTAGGAAGGAATATGTAAAAAATGTTATAACTGCCGGGGGCTGTGAAGCAATACACTGTGAAATATTGTGATACTTTAAGCAAGGTGATGTATGGCTATTTAAATTGTCATCCATAAAGAGCACACCTCTATATGCAGAATTTCGGAGTTCAAAAAGTTTACTTTTTTATGCTATCAGAGCTGAGAATAGATGACAAAACTGCTATCTAGTGGTTGGGGGTTTAAACACTACACAAAATGAACCACTGCCATGAATCTTTGCATCTGTCACAATATCACAATACAGTGGTTTGAGAATTGATACAGTCTCACAAAACATAATATCATTAGACTCAAATGTATCATGCATGTATTTTCTTACACCCCTGTTAAATAGCAGTGTTGTAATCTATCTTCACTGTTCTGATTGTGCAAAAAGTAAACTTTTTTAACTTTAACTTTCATGCATATGGTGGTGTATTCTTTATATAATAATTTCCCTCAAATTAATTAATTGAAAAAAGCTGTATTTCACTGTCATATAGTATCACAATATAGTGAGATGACTGCTGTATCATGATGCCTATTGTATCAGCAGACTATTGCCAATACACAGCCGTACTCTATATATGCTTGAAGTGGACTGAAAAGGCTACTTTTGTGTATATTCTGCCTAAATAAATTAGTGAAATTAAGGTCTGATAGGATATTATCTGACCAAACTGCCTTGAGGGACCATGATTGGTGGACACCCTGATCTACAGAATTTAACATGGCATATTGATTAGGATGAATGCAATCAGCTTGGCCTAATCTGTTCAACCAGATGATGGAGTCAAAGCTGTAAACAAATCAGAGCTCTCAGCGGGGCCAGACAGATGTGACACAAGGAAATCACCTGCCTGAAATCCCTGCTCGTGGCAACAACACGGGGTATACCATGCTGAAAAATATTGATTTTCACAAGGAGACATCCACACACGCTGTATGTAGTGGTGTACTGTAGTGTGCATGATACCACCTGTGAATCCTCAAAGCAGTGCTGGGAACAATGCCCTTGACATACAACGACGCAGTGGGTACATGTATTTTGACAGCCCAAGTGATCAGTGTCGGGTTGAAACGTTTCTTCGTCTCCCACCAAACCCTTTAAGTAAAAAACATAAAACACACAGTGGCGCTGATTGCGCACTGGCTCCACACTGCACCTTCACACAGCAGCAGCAGCAGCAGCACAAAGATGTGCTTTGTCCATACAGACAGCCGACAGATGTTGTGTGTAGGCACCTTAACCACGAACAACACCCCGCACATAACGATCACCACGTTCCCGACTCACCTTTCCTCCTTTCTGCCTCAAGCTTTTGGTTGTCATACAACACGAAGCAGCTTTTCCTCCTTTTGTTTCAACTCGTAACAAGGTCCTTATAAGTCCGACACACAAACTGCGCAGCGCCTTTCCTCACCTTCGCGGGGTGAAAAAAACGTGTTCGCTCCGGTTCAAACCGAAAATGCCCCGGTGTCCTCCTCCAAAAGGCAACTTGGAAGTTTGATAGAAAGTTACGGGTTTGCCTGGCTGCGCTATGCAGCTGCTGGAGGGATGAGATCATTCAGGCAGCCTCCCCTCCTCTCCCCTCCTCTCTCACTCCCTCTCTGTGTGCTCCGGAGTCTCGCGAGAAGGCTTGGTGGGGAAAGCAAACGTTACCGTGGCAACAGCGCTCACCTGTAGTGGGTAGACAGAGAAGAGGGGGAAACGAAGAGCTCTCACTCTGCGGTGAAAACAAAGGTTATAAACTAATGCCAGGAAGCTAAAAACCTTCTGCTTTCACTCTACTGTTCTGTTTTCACTTTTCTGTGTTGATCCAGTTACATACCTGTTCACTTGTATGTAAATCATGATGAAGTGCCCTGTATGATGGCCCAATTTACAAAAAAAACAAAACAAAAAAAACGTGATAAAGTGCACTCTAGGGTGCCTTAATTAAGAAAACCTAAATCACCATATTCACACTGCAGCCATGTCCAACTCAGGGTGGGAAGCTCAAAATGATAATGTCATACTCCTATGTTTCAGATTTTAAATCATACAAACATATGAAATCTAATCCATTAGCGGGGAAAATGGCCGCCGTGTGAATATAGTGTGTAAAGTGCCCACTAGGGTGCCCCTGCAGTGGGGAAAATGTGGTTTTGTGCCCTCTGGGGCATCTTTCCTTTGGGGGTGGCAGTAGCTCAGTTTGTAAGGACTTGGCTTGGGTCCCACACTGACCAAAGTGTGGACTGGTAGTAGGAGAAGTGCTAGTTCACTTCCTTGGCACTACCAAGGTGTCCTTGCGCAAGGCACCCACACCCCTAACTACTAACTGCTAATGTGTGCAGCTGCCTCGCTCTCTTAGATGCCTGTCTATAGGTCCTGTTTGTGCATGTATGTGCATTTCAGGCTTATGTATGTACAACAGAGTGAAAAAATGTAATATCCCCTCAGGGATTAATAAAGTATGCTTTCTTCTTTCCAGTAGAGAAAATGTGATGATGTGCCCTGTAGGGTGCCCTTCTAGTGGAGGAAATGCAATTAAGTGCCCTCTAGCAATCTTTGACCTACTGTTGCAAATATCCTGTTAAAAACATATTAAAGATGGTAAAATTGAGCGAACATTCAAAGCAATTGCCATTTAAAATTTAATACAATGCCTGTTGTAAAATATTGTTTAGCTTATATTGCTGTTATACATAAGTTATTTAGACCTAAATATATCCAAATCAAAAGTATTGTTCAGGTATGACCTTAGAATTTTTTAATATTTTGTTTTATTCTATTATTTAAATTGATTACATTTTTTGAGAATTTAATTGAGTGATTCATCGCTCTAACAAACAATCTTTGGGGGTATTTTTCTGCAAGGGGAGCAGTGCAGAGGAGAGGCCCCTGGCATTCCTCTTCCAATATTTGCTGCCTCTAATAAGCAACATTACTTACCTGAATGTCAACCACAGACTGGTGGAGCTGTGGGAAATCTATTAATCAAATGCCCTCTCATGTATCGTGACACCACAAACATTTAAATGTGATATGCAAAGACAGCCAGCCAGGCTCTCTACAGAACAGTGTCAGGTGGCTGAGTGTTTCACTGTTGTCCCCGCAGAAACCTGCCAAAGACATTAGGCCACTGGCTGGCCTGTGTAGCCGCTGGCTCTGACATCATCAGCTGATGTGGATGTGAGCGGATGTGCAGAAAATCCACTGCTAATCTGCAGACCTGGCAAACAATGCATACTGTGCAGAGAAAATTAAAGCTGGATAAGAGCTCATTACACAGTGGCAAGGTCGATGCTTTTGCTAAATGCATGATTTAGTGCTCGTCTGTGGATATCACTGTGGTAGTAAAGCATCCGTGCAATTGTATCAGGCTACTGGTATCAGCAGATCTTATTGGGAAATGTTTTGGGTGTAATGAATTCAACACATAAAGAATGAATCAGCAGATTAGAGGATGCAATGCAGAGGAATGTCTTGAGTGTTTTAGTGTGCATGCCTCATAATTCCATATCCTTCCCACTGTAGCCTCATTATTATGCCCACACAGAGCTGTTTCAGACATGACAACATCTATTTTTGTCAACCTTGTACCAGAGGCACACATCTTCATTCCAGGTGTCTCACTGTGTATATGATCCAATTAAAAAAGAAACATCCATGAGAGAGACCATTGGTTTTTAGGGCTTTATTCCAGTGCAAACATTTTGTGAGTGTGTGTGAGGTGAATGTTAATTCATAAAAGCATGAGAGAAGTTATCTGTTTGTATGATCAGATCAGCAGCACCATCTGCTGGACAAGCAAGCACAGGACAAGAAACAAAAGGAGGGGGAAAGGACTAATCATAACAATTCTATGAAATCTACCTAAATTTGTTTAAACTTGTAACTATACTGTACAACACATGAACACAAATTGAATTTACTCCTCCGCTACTCTTGAGCACTTACAAGGCCTCAGATAATATTCCTATAGCTTTTCAGAATATCACCTTCATTTAATAAGGCTAAAAAGTGTGGAGGACAGCATATACAAGCTTTGACTGTGATGGATGTGAAGTCGTTAAGAGGTGAGGGCTATTCTTAGGTCTTGGTTAATCTTAACAGTCTTTGAATGTCGGGCTCGATGTCAATTGTGGGGAACTTTTTGCTGTATCTTTTAAAGGGCTCTCCCTCTGGCCCGATGAGGAATTTCTCAAAGTTCCAAGAGACGTCCGTCCTGTTGATGGGACTCCAGACCAGAAATTTGGGGTCCTGCATGAGGGAGTTGGGGTCGTCGTCTGGATAGGGGAGCTTGTCTTTGAGATATGCAAAGACCGGATGCGTGTTTGTTCCGTTGACATCACACTTCTCGAAGATAGTGAAGTTGGGCTTATAGCCACCGCCTGGACGCACATGCTGCAGGGAATTCAGGATCTCGCTGTTGGAGCAGTTCTCCTGCAACACAAACACAAGAGTTAATTTTCATATTGTCCAACTGTTTTATACTCCACTGCAATATTGTAAAGGCTTTAAGGCTCAGTGTTTGCTTCTGATTTCGGTGATAACAGGAATTAAGCTGATTGTAGAAAACAAAATTACTCTCTGGAGGAGTGTCAGGCAGATACTTCAAATCTAATTGCAGCATCAAAGCTAAAGTACCAACTACAGATTGCACACTATGCAATCATGGTGTTCTATTGAATTACTTTATGGATCGAATGGAGAAAATGGATCAATCGCATGTTAAAAGACATCCTGGGATCTTGAACATTCTTCTTAGTGCTGCACTATTTGTATGGAGTGCACTTGGGTGAGAATAGTCAGATGACAGCATTTCAGCTGCCCGCTCCTTTAGCTATAGAAAAAGAGCGCCAAAGTTACTGCAGAGGGGAGGTTGTCATGGATGAATGGATTAGACACAGGCCTGTCCCCAAGGAGACTGGAATTTGAATCCTGTGTGAAACTAGACAGAGTTTACATATTATTTTCAGATTTTTTAAAATATTATTTTCACTCTTTAGTTACAGTTTCGTTAGGTTTAAGCAACAAAAGTACTTGGTTAGGTCTAGGAAAATATCATGGTCTGTCTCTGCCATGTGGGTGTAAATAGCCACAATGGTACAAATGGGTACAAATAGCATTGTTGGCTATGGACACCTGGGTTCTTGTCTATACTATGCTATAGACACCCAAGTGTAAACCCGGGATGCAAATGTCCACATCGGCTCATTGACTATTCATACCTCGTGTGCCAATAGCACTGTTGCCCACAGACACCTAGATGCTTGTCTCTAACATGCTAAGCTATATACACCCAGGTGTAAATAGCCACATTGGCCATGCACACCGGGTGCAAATACCATTGTTAGCTATGAACACTGGGCTGCTAAAAGGATTTGCCATATTTACTCTGCTGCTGTTGTGTGCATGTGCGAAGTGATCATTCACTCATAATGAATATTTCTTTATTTACCACTAAAAACTGTTGCCTGATGTTTGACAAATTATTTGGTGGAAATATATTCTGAAGTAGAATAGTAGTAAATGATGACACATTTAGGTTCCTTACATGATACACAGTTGCTTTTAATAATAAAAAGTATCAGTATCAGCGATCCTGGCGGTGGTAATACTTGTTATGGGATCAAAACCAAATTTTGTGGTATCGCCCAACAGGAAGGATTCTCATTGGATAAAGCAAACATGGATGAAGGTTCATTTTCACAATAGATACTTACTCTAGCAAGGATATATAGCGAACACTAAAGATCTTGTTTAAATGTATCTAGTAATGGATTGAAATTGACTTTGGTTATCTTGTGGTTTCAAATGTAGTTTCCAATTTAAGTACGAAATTTGGTGAACTGACGCAGCAGGTTTGACATGAATAATAAAACATCATCTGCATATAAAGTAGTGTTGTCAACAATGTCAAAATATAGATAATTATCGATACTGATTATTTGAAATGCTTTCAATGCTTATTTTTTGCTGTGCCAGCTGTACTTTCTCGCTTTTTTTCAACAGTGAATTGACACACACACACACACACACACACACACACACACACACACACACACACACCACTACAGTGCCCATATAGTCCAACCTCCTCTCACCTCCTCTCACTTACTCATGTTGCTGTCTTCTTCTCATCACTTTCCTCATTTATTATTAATGAATTAATTATTTTCCAGTATCATGACAAAACTAACAGTATGTAACGGTCATTCTATATTGGTGCCCCAGTAGCTCAGTTGGTAGAACTTGGGGGCCATATACAGAGGTCAAGTCCTCAGCAGTGGCCATTGGTTTGATTCCAGTTTATGGCCCTTTGCTGTGTGTCTTCTCAATGTCTCTCTCTCCCCCATTTCCTGTCTATTTACAAGCTGTCGTGTCCAATGAAGGCTAAAAATCCCCAAAATAATCTTAGTACAAGTTTTTATTCGGACTAATTTTGTGCAATATCTGTCCTCTATCCAGACTAGATATTGCAGTGTGATACCAAATTGTCTGAGGAAACTGACCTGATATCCAAACTGGTTACAAGGAAAACCCAGGACCACCAGCCGATGGGGGTACTTGCTCTGCAGCTGGTTGAGCTCGCTGTAGTCCCGGGTGGTGGTGCCTCAGAGTGAGGCCACATTCTCTATGAGGACCACCCGTCCCCTGAACACGTTGAAATCCACCGAGTCCCCCTCCAGTGTGGTGGCCCTCAGGTCGTAGAACGTCTTGGCGATGAACGTCATCTTGACTCCTGCACTTCCACACTGGAGGCGGACGGGATCTCAACGTGTGAGTGTATCCGACTGCCTGGTCACCTGACCCATGCAGCCTTTCATGAGTGTCAAGTGACTCTGCAAGAAATTGATCTGCACCTGACACACAATACTCTTTACAAGTTTCAGATAGATTGATGTAACTGATTATAAAACCACACAAGTACATGAAGTAGTTTTTGCATGATTTGCAGTTATGTGTGTTGTGAGATGTTGGATGAGCTTTGAAAAGTGTTTGTATTTTATAATAATTTATTTTAATCCAAATGATATTTACTGTTTGTCACTGGAATTCTTTTAAAATGTTATCATCATCCTGAGTATGTATTTGACATGCTCATTTCAAAAAGTGTCAGTTGTGGGAAACACCATGTATTAGTCTTCATGGTATCTCTATGACATGTATCTGTTTTCTCAGTCATCAAATATTTAACATGTGATCACCTGTCTTTCACAGCAGGAGATTAAAAATAAATGAACCAACTGTCTGAATTCTCCGTGTACCTAACTTCACTCTCAATCCAAATTTAGTGACTCAGCAAAGCTCAGACACCCAGTTAACTTCTTTTAAATATGACAATTTCAATTTATTAACTTACACATTGCTTGATTTTTGCAACATCCTTGAGTTTCAAACATTATGTTAAAATTGCACATGGGTGGCACCTCGGCAGACCCTGGAAACAGTACTTTAAGCAGCAGTGAGGCTGCTTAAGTGCTTAACATACAGCAGGCCTTGCCTTTCACATTCATAAAACAAACTGTACATATACATTCAGGATCTTAAATAAACATGTACTGCATTCAGAAAGGTCAGTGAACATGGCACAACACTGTCTCCCTTGAGGAAATAAGTCCTTTGTGTAAATGAATCCATCCTTGCTTGGTTTGAGTTTCGAGGTGTAAATAATTCAACTCTGTCCTCTGGCTACCTTGTTAGAGCATATATACCTGTCTCAACTTATTAAATATTTTTGTTTGATAAGGATTCACACTTAAGGAATAAATTTAGACATGCATCCTGTGTATCAAATTCTTAAAAATAACCATAAAGAAAAGGCGGTGGAAAACAGTGAATTGGTTAAATAGACAGATGTATAGTGTATTTCAACATGGAAAATAAAAAGAATGTGTGCACTGATAGTTTTGTTGGAGCAAATGGACACAGAGCTACCATCATGCACTGCAGGTATACTCTTCACTGGCTGCAGAGTTCATTGGCCCTCTGCTGGTCGCTGCTGCTATCTGCATTTACACCACGTAACTTCACTGACTTACAAAAAGTGAAACCAGTGGAGCACCCTCCTGGCCAACAGGTCACAGTATCTAGGAAAAATGCAGCACAAAATGTCTTTTAGCTACAGTATGAGCCTCTTTCTAGCAGGCGCAGGTCCTCTGAGTGTTGTTGTCGGCATCCTGACTGTCCTTTTCTTCTTCCAAAGCGGCCTGCGCCAGATAATCATCCAGAGATCCCAGCAAGTTGTCCACGTCTCTCTTGTGAGCCTGCAGCACCAGTTCTGCCGCACGAGTGAAAGACTGAAGGAAGGAGGATGTGAAAAATAAACATGTAGATAATATATAAGAATGTGTCAGGGAGTTGTTTGTGCACATTTCTGACATGACTTTGGAGGATCACTGTGTCCTACCTCAGTGATGTTACTGCTGGTGGAGGCACTGGTCTCAAAGAACTCCATCCCATAAGCTTCTGCCAGCTGCCAGATGCAGTTGGTTGTAGTTAGTGTTAGAATGACAACAAAAGCTATTTTATAGCTTTATGTCTCCATGGTAAGTTATAATTATGAGATTAAAAGCCATAATTATGAGGTAAGTCATAAATATTAGATAAAAATTTTGACTTTTCATCTGATAATTTCAACTTTTTATCACATCAGCATAACTTTCTATCATAATTGACTTTTTGTCTTTTGTCTATTTTTATTCTACTTAGATTTTATGTATTTATCACTCACTCCTTTTTCAACCTGTACTCTCTTTGAGCTGCTGTAATCTGTGAATTTCACCAGTGGGGAATCAATAAAGCCTATCCCATCCCATCCTATCTAATCTCATCTAAGTATTCACCCACTATGATTTGCACAGTCCTGCATCACTACCAAACATCACATTCTGTATAAGCAAAGCAAGTAGTCCTGAAAGCTACATGAAAGCAGTATTTCTGCAGCATAGTTTGTAAAATATTGCCAAACAAATACATAAAACTGTCAGATTTAGCTGTGCATTGTTTACCATTTCACCTTTGAGCTATTGTGAGGTAATCCTGGCCACTTTATACTACTAAATGTGTATAACACTGGAAACAGCAACCCATCTATGTCTACAAAATCCTACCCAGTAGATTATCACTTATCTAGAGGACCATTTCTGAAGAAGTTCTGGGTATGAATGCTGGATGTTGAAAAGCTGATGCTAAACTGAGTTTGCTAGCTTTTAATTTGAGTTGAAAAAGTGGGACAGGGTATAATTAGTATGCATGGGATTTAAAATTTAAAATGCAAAAAAAAGGCAATGAAAACCCAAAATAAAAACCACAAAATTAGTTTAAATCAAACCTTGCTGCCTTGGTCTGTTGTCACCTGCCTCCTGAGCTCCTCATCAGACTTGTTTCCTACAAGGATCCTCTGCACCATGTCTGGGGCATTCTGCAAAACAACAACAACAAACACAAGACAGACAGCCGTGAGATAAGGGACTTCATCATCTTGTCACTCACACTAAGCCACTGGGTGTGCCGTGAGCATAAACAGTGCACCGAGAGGTAATACAAGCACTGGGTCACCGTGAAGGGCAGCAAGTGCAAGGCAGTGAAATGAGAGTGCTTATTGCCTTACTTCATCCACATCACTGGCCCACTTCACCAGATGCTGAAAGGACGGCTTGTTCGTGATGTCATATACAAAGATGATACCCTGCACAAGAATCCACAGGAAAGAACAATCAAAGAAACAATGCTACAGTAACCCGTGAAGGTAACATGACTCCAGTGATTGTTCATATGGAGGGATCACCTGTGCTCGCCTGTAGTACTGTTTGGTAATGGTCTGATAACGCTCCTGACCGGCCGTGTCCCTGCACACAAGACAAGACACACACATCAGCAGGAGAACATCACACAATATGAATACTGTGAATACATTAAATTATACAAGTTAACTTAACTTACCATATCTGTACTCGCACCTTGATTCCATCTATTTCTACTGTTTTCATTTTAAAATCAACTCCTACCAAAAAAACAAAAGAAGAAATCAGGATCAACACAACTGAGGTCATTTGGAATCACTGAAGTAACTGTGACAAACTGGTGATAAATCCTGCTTTGTGGCTTTTGTGTGTTTGCAAACGCGTAATGAGTGTTGCTCAGAGACAATATTATCCCTAATGGATGAAGAGTATCTCAGGCACTGCAAAGCGTCAACTTTTAATTTCACTGTGTCTACAAGAGGGTGATACGCAGCTGTTTTGAACTACAGCGGTGTTGTTTCCGCCTGGCAACAGGACAGGAGAGCTAAAAAATGTGACAAATTAGCACAGCGTGACTGCCAACAACAGGAACGTGTCACTTGAAATCACTTCACTGGTTTTAGGAATCAACAAAGTATCAGCCTGCTCACTGCTGGATCTGATCTGGATCTGATATTCGGTATTTTTATTGGAATAGAATAATTGTTTTGTTTGTTTTTTTTATGATAAGATGAACTTGTTCAAAATACCCTACTTAAAACATATGCTTAAAGGTATTTCAAAACAAATTTCAGTACAAATGTGAGTTTTACTAGTTTCATTTTTTTTACTTTAAAAAACTAAAAGCTATTTTGTTTTTTTTAACACAAAATTTAAATTTTCAGCTAGCTAATAAAAATACTGCTGGAAGCTCCTTGTATTTTTTAAAGAAAATGTTTAAAAGTTCTATTTGAATTAAAAATACTATATGCTTACAGGCATTTTACCAAAGTTTTGTGTGGCGTTATTCTAATCTTTTGGTCTATAAAATATCAGAAAAATGGTGAAAAATACCCATCAGACTTTTTAAAGCCCAAGGCCAACATCTTCAAATTGCTTTTTTGCCTGACTACCTGTCCAAACCCCAGAGGTTTTCAGTTTACTATCACATTAGACAAAGAAAAGTTGCAAATGTTCAGATTAGAGAAGCTGTAACTAGATCATGTCTGGCAATTTGCTTGAAAAAATAACAAAAATTATTAATTTATTGGCCATTTTGGCCGTACAGCACATTTTTAATTTGTCTAGAGTGGCGAAATTTTCACACGTGCATCCATTAAGAGATATACAGAGTCTCGCGATATATCGATGCCATGTTTACATGCTACCTGGGAGGCTACAGCTGACATTTCGGCTAAAAACATGGCGTAAATAGTGTCTTTTGTGGTTAAATTTTAAAGTTGTGGCTCGCGGACACTTGGATTACACCACACGAGCAGGTCTCCAATCACTGCCATTAGCTGCAACCCTGTTTTCTGCTGAAACTCAGCAGTTTTGTGAACTGAAGATCTTCACCCATCTTCACATCGGCATAGAGGTGAGTACATATTGAGTGGATGATCACGCAGGGGTGGAATATCACTTTAATAATATTAATGTTGGCTCTGTTCTGTGTCCCTAAGTGTCTTTTAACTGGTTGCAGATTAATTTCCTGTCAATCAACTGGTCCAGAGGATTTCAAAATCTGAGACTGTGGGCCTTCCCTCAGACAACTCCCCTCCCTTCCCCTCACCACCTGCCACCCCACTAGAGAAGTTGAGTAGTTTCACTCAATTACGGGATGTCAATAAGATCACTATTATGTTATTTCATCACATACACACTAAACAGTTAAGCCAGGATACCCTGATGTTTTTGTTTGACATAACCTCAGACTGCATCAAATACCTATAAAAGGTCTGTCTGAAGGCATTTATTATTAGTTTCTGACTCTGGGAAACTCCCCACTGCTGTATCTCTGAACTATCTCTAGAACCAAATCACACACATTCAGGCTATTCTATATGATCTCCTTTTGATAACTAATGTGATATTTTTTCACTTCCATTCACTGAGCCTCCCTGAGACTGATCTAATCATTTCGCCTCCAATACACCACCCCACGCCACACTATTCTGTACAGTATACCTACTCTTAAACTTCCTTTTCAACTTCTGCTATGAAGAAACTAGTGAAAGTGAAAGACATTGGCAGCAGACATTTCCTTTAGGGATGTTACATCCAAATGAGGTTGATTTGAAAGTGGGGCTTCTAGTGAATCAGAAACCGTACCTTCTGTATATCACAGTGAATCATGCTCTCACTGTGCTCCTGGATCTGTCCATATAACACTATCACTGTAGGCTTAAGGGGACAGTTCACCCCAAATTCAACACATGCATATTATTTTCCCTCTTACCTGTAGTGCTTTTTATCCATCTAGATTGTTTTGGCGAGGGTTGCAGAGTTTTAGAGATATCGACTATTGAGATGGCTGCCTTTACTTGGATATAATGGTACTAGATGGCACTCAGCTGGTGGTGATCAAAGTGCCAAAAAACACATCTGAGAAACTCAACAGCAAAGTCTCTTTCCAGAAATTATGACTTGGTCACTGAAGATAATCCATAGACACAGGGTGTAAAAATCAATGGCATCTTCCTCAGCTGAGCTGGAGCCTCTCGTCCATGAGAAGATGCACGCTTCCTTCTGCACGGTGATATAGTTGGCGGATGAGAGAAACTAGTTCCTACATAAAACAGCTCACAACAAGGTATGTGGATGATCTCGAGTAACCGGCTCATGATTTGTGGAAGGAGGCGTTGGTGTTGAGTTTTTCAAATGTGTTTTTTGGTGCTTTGAGCTCCACAAGCTGAGCGCCATTTAGTTCCACCATACTCATGTGGCTGATATCTACAAAACTCAACAGCTCACACTAAAACAATCCAGATGG
Organism: Lutjanus campechanus; assembly: GCA_027495735.1. Classification (NCBI taxonomy): domain Eukaryota; kingdom Metazoa; phylum Chordata; class Actinopteri; order Lutjaniformes; family Lutjanidae; genus Lutjanus; species Lutjanus campechanus. Next base: position 47,587 of record JAJHUR010079252.1, read on the forward strand.
ATAAATAGTATTACAAGTAAGAGGGAAAATATACATGTTTGATTTTGGAGTGAACTGTCCCTTTAAAGAGACACGTGTTCAAATTCAAACGTCCTGTTTACATTACACAGCTGTCTGAAAGACACTGTACGTGACAAATGAGGATGTAGTCAGGAGCGATGACTGAACCTCTCTGATGTTTACCAATAATATCAGGGATCTGGATGCTGGGAGATTTTATTTCTTTCTCAAATAACTTGGTTTAATCCCATGTAAAGCCTTCCCACGCAGCAGGCTCTCCTGAGATCCAGCCCTGCAGCCTGCACTCCACAAACCTTTTACCCAGAATTCCCTACAGCACTTTCTTTTACAGTCACAACAAACTATAATGCCTACCACGGAAAATAAAACAGTCCCACCATTTTCCTCCAAGTCATTAGTCTATCACATAGTCAGGAAAAGAGGCAGCAGTGATATGAAGCACTAATGTGCAGATCAGTCCACAAGTTTCTTTTTTTAATATCAAAAACAGGACAATGTATGAAAGACTTTGAGCGCAGTGAAAGTAATGTTTTTTTTCCTGTGGACCTTCCTGTCCATTGTTACTGACACAGTTCACAGACCTGATCTCTCAAACCTCTTCTAAAATCTTTACCATCTTTCTTAGTGACATATCTGTTGGAAAATGCTTTTTTTTTTAAGCATAGCATAGTTTTAGTATAGCCAGAATCAGTATAGCATTCTTAGTAGGGTAGACTGGGGACAGGTGCAACAGGGTGCGGTTGCAACACATCTATTCACAGTACACATGCTCAGTTAGACCCTCTCCCCACCAGGAAGACAGAGGACACATTGGACATCTGCTGCTGCATTTACTAGGGAAAAAAAAGACTTTTTTTCATGTGCTGTATTTTTGACAGTGGTGAGACCTTTTGTTTTTTTACAACTTCACTTAAACCATAATTTAGTCTGAATAGGCAAATTGTTCTGTTGACTTCTACATGGTTAGCATATGTCAGGGTCAGTGTGTACAGCTAGCACATGATGTTCTGTCATGACAGGGTGGGGACAGTTGCAACAAGCTGTTGTTTGTACAATAAAATACATGTTTATGAATAGTTTGATGCATTGCAACTTGTTCCATTCTTTCTATCTCACTCAGAAATACAGAGGGATTGGATAACATCTGTAACATCTGCACGTTCACTCAAGACTAGAACTAGTGTGTGTAGAACACTGTGTTCTACACACACACACACACACACACACACA
>JAJHUR010079255.1:0-14204 GCA_027495735.1 Lutjanus campechanus
AAAAAAAAAAAAAAAAAGATCCACATTATCAGACCTGATCAGAGGCTGGATTCAGAAAGCTGGGGCGGATGTTCACAGAGGTGTCTCTGCAGGAGCAGGACCGCCGTTCTCAGGCCTTCAATGGCGTCAAGCAGCTCGGCCTGAATGCAGAGGGGTTGCTGTCCGTCCCCCCTTGACACAGAGCCGATAACACGGCTCCAGATGGGGGGAGGGGGGTGTATTGTGGCCCCTGACCCCAGGGTCGCAGGGTCAGAGCAGAGTGAACAGAGGCCACAGTCGTTAAGGACTCCTCATGGAGTTCCTCTTTCTTCCGAGGGACGCGTGGCTCGCTAATTGAGGGCCCACCTCCCGAAACCCCAAGTGCGAGGTCCTTGACACCCGAAAATGACCGCTGGTGTGAAGTGCAGGGGGAGGACGGGGGTGCAGGGAGTGAAAAGGAGAGAGTTATAATTATTTTGGATGTGTTGCTCCAACTGCAACCAATAAAGTTTGTCTTTATGGATTATTTTAATGGTCTTTTTTTAGATTTGATGATTATGGCTGCAATTAACAATTATTTTCATTACTGATTCATGTGTTGATCGTGTTCTCGAGTTGTTTTGTCCATAAAATGTCAGAAAATTGTGAAAAGTGTTGATCACCGTTTCCTGAAGCCCAAGGAGGCATCCTCGAATGTCTTGTTTCGTCCACAACCCAAAGATATTCACATTTACTGTCAATAAGGAGTAAAGACAAAAGAAACAGATTTGAGAAGCTGAAATCAGAGAATTCAGATTTTTTTTTAATTCTATTTTAATTTTTTACACTTTATTCAAAAGAAAAGATTAATTTAAGAGTTGACAACTAATCAATTAATAGACTAAAATGTCAGATAATTATGCAGGAGTTGAGAACTGGAACTATTAATCAATTTTATTATCAAATAATCTGTCTTTTTTTTAAATCCATCATTTGTTCTATGAAATAGAAAGAAGAGAGAAGAAAATAGTCAAATTGTTGCATTCTTCCTTGAATAACAGTCCAAAACCCAAATATGATCAATTAAAAATGTCATAAAACATTAAAAATAAGCATTTTTTCTATTTTTGAAGCTGTAACTTGATAAATGTCTTACATTTTTGCTTGATATATGATCTAAATTATTAATTTATTATCAAGATTGTTAATTTACTGTTGTTTGACACATATTTACAAAGAATGAATAGACAGGAATGATCGTAGTGATAAAAGTAACAGGACAGAAAGTACAAAACATCTAAACACATTATTTCACCCCACATTAGGTCATGTTTTTGTTCAAAAGAAGCTGCCAAATTAATGAGAAGCATGTTTAAGTAAGTAAGGCAGTGATATTCTAACACATTTGTGTGTGTCGCGCAGTTTCATGAGTCGACTCTGCTGCCAGATCCTCAGAGGAAACAGAAAATGATTATTGAATGAACATATCGGTGATAATTGGCTTCACAGGATCTGTTAGTCCGTCCATTGAAAAGACAGAAGGGCGAGGAGAAGATGAAAAGGCGTGCCAAGTTGGCTGGGAACCTCAGCAGTGAGCTTTACCCACAACCCTTCACCCCACCGTCACCGCTCACTGGGATACAAACAACCTTTGTGGCTTCTCTCGCTTTTTATTCCTCTCGAGGTCCAATTTGGACAAACGCTGCGTGTTTTGTGTTCGTCTTCTTCCTCTGGTTTTACTACGACAATATGCAGGCAAATACTTCAGGAAACTGTGATTGTGGAGCGTGAAGCCCGGCTTTAGGGCTGCAACTGAGGAGTATTTTCATTGTTGATTAATCTCTAGACTATTTTCTTGAAAAATCAAATCATTATTTGGTCTGTAAATTGTCAGAAAATGGTGAAAAGTCTCGATCAGTTTTTCCCAAAGCCAAAGGTGACGTCCTCAAATGTCTTGTTTTGTCCACGACCCAAAGATATTCAGTTTAATTTAATGAAAGAGAAAAGAAACGAGAAAATAATATTCACGTTTAAGGGGCTGGAACACAGAATTTTGACTTTTTGGTTCTTAAAAAATTACCAGAACCAAAATAGTTGGTGATTAGTTTAATAGTCGATTAATAATTGATTAATCATTGCAGCTGTACCCAGCTTTGTCAAGCGGGAATCATTTACATCTCTCTTATAAGTTATACGTTTAATTCCGCTCACAAAGATCATTACTTGACTTAAAAATCTACCATGATTATTTCCTTACAGATTTTCTCACATTTAACAATAACATAATAATTTTATATTTTAAAATGATCTATTAATATTTTTTGGACTCTGGAATCAAGTTTTAATCTTTTGTGATAGATGTGATAAAGTGATAAATGTGAACTTTACAAAGCTTTAGGGAGAACAAGGGTTTTACTTCAGATCTGCTCATTATATTCAACAATTCATTCTTTTATTTATTTTTATTTTTTTAGACATTAATGAGGAACTTCACTGGTAAACTCAGTGCTGCTTTTCCCAGAAAATATCCAAATTAGGACTTTTGAACTCAATATTTCCTTTTAAACATTCTACTCTTTAATTGCTACTGTATGTAATAACTATTTTTTTTTATGTCAAGTCAAATTTTATAGCTCGAAATCACAAATCACAATTTGCCTCAGGGGGGATTTATAATCTGTACCGCATACTTCACCCTCTGTTGTTAGACCCTCGATTCAGATAAAGAAAACATCTCCCAAAAAAAACTTTCAACTGAGGAGAAAAATATGTATGTAAACAATGTGGATCCAGCAGGACGTAAATCTGCAGTATTTGTTCACTAACTTCTCCACAAAAACAAACAAACGTCCAAACTGTGTTGATGCTTCATTTTCTTCAAAGTCTTCATTTCAAATGTCACATGTTGAGTACTGGTAGTAACACATAAACTGTAAATCTTCTCACTGACTCTTTGATTTGTTCTTTAGCTTCTTTATATTTTTCTTCTTTACTTTATCTAATTAATGTTTTTCATGCATCATAGTTCGACTGATACAAGACTGATACTCGGGAAAAAATAAAATAATGATATACCAGACAATAGATTTATTTTCAGTAAACACTTTTGATAAATGAATAAATAAATTTGTTTTTAAAGAATGGTGATGACGGTTTGACATGAAAATCTCCTCAGTGACTGAAAAACTGTTTCTAAATACCTCAAACATATCATTTCTGTGCTGCAATTTCTTGTTATTTATAGGCTGTCTTGTATGTGTGACAGGCTGTGATTGACTAATTTACTATCTGGGCTCGAGGACCTATTTTGTAAAAATGGTAAATGGTAAACCAATTCTATGATTAATTACTTTTTATTATGTTTCAGACAAAAGAAACTCTTCTTTTTACGTGATACAGTAATGAGTTATAGGTTAAAGTTAAGGCGTTATTTCCTCTTATTGGGTCATTCTGCTGAATAAAACCATCTCACCATTAAAGCTGCAGAAATTGTTTTCATTATCGATTCATTTATTGATCAATTTCTGCACAATAAATGTCAGAACTGATAATTTGTTGACCGATTTTGGCCTTTCACAGCCATATCTGTCTACATCTGTATCTACTTATATTAGCAACTAAATACTGGCTGTTTGTTTTTGTTTTTGTTGTCATGGTGATATCAGTTAGATTTGGTTCAGTCAGAGCTGGGGATTATTAAATCATCCATGTTTCCTCACTACGTCTTAGCCTCTTTTACCCACAGGTGTGCATAAACTACAGGTTCTACCAGCTTATTTTTAAAATATCAAAATGTGAAATTGCTGGTTATTATTGGTAATTGTCGGTTATTGGTATCAGCTGAGAAAAATCTATATTGTGCATCCCTAATTTTCTTGATTAATCGATTAGTTGTTTGGTCCATAAAATGTCGGAAAATGGTAAAAAATGTTGATCAGTGTTTCTCAAAGCCCATGTTAACGTGCACAAATGTCTTGTTTTGTCCACAACTCAAAGATATTCAGTTTACTGTCAGAGAGGAGTAAAGAAACCAGAAAATATTCACATTTAAGAAGCTGAAATCAGAGATTTTTTTCTTAAAAAATAACTCAAAAGGTTAATTGATCACAAAAATAGTTGGTGGTTAGTTGACAACTAATCGATTAATCGACAAATTGTTGCAGCTCTGCTCACACAGATATATCTCATGTTATTGTGAAGAAGTGCATCGTAATAATAAATACAGATCATGATATCAGTTTCAGACACACACAGTTTGTACCATGAGGAGTGCTGTGTGTGTGTGAAGCTGCAGGAGCAGCTGTATCAGTTTCTCAGCGTGATAAAAAGTGTGGGTTGCCGCTGCCTGCCTTCATCCAGCAGCTCAGCTCTCAGATCGGCTCCACTGATATAATGGCTTCTTTAATCCGAGCCAATTAGACCCACAGGGCACAGGGAGTGGCTGTTTTCACACTGCACCAATTTAGCGCTGGGGGTGGGAGGACTGATTGACAGGCAGCCGTGTGAAAACACGGAGACAAAATGGGTTATAATTTGAACCCATGGAGAGGCAATATGGAGGATGCAGCCTGCATGGGAAACGATCTGTGGGAGGATCACGAGCCGGAGAGTTTTCTAACTTCAGAAACAGTCGTTCAGCAGCGTTCGATCAAAGCGAATAAAATAATTGAACCACTTGGACCCTGCTGAGGAACACACTGACCGTTTCTTGTTAGTTTTATGAAAAGTTGGACACAAGGATTTGTTAATAACACACAACGTTAATTTTTTAAAAGACAGTAGTTCCCAATCTTCCCTTAAAACAAAATCTCTGACTGCTTTTATCCTTTTACGAGCTGAAAGCAATGCAACAAAGAACATTTTTTTACTTTTTATTAATTTCACATGAATATATTTTACAGGCATGAAGGGATAAAACAAAGTGCATTCCCACAAAAAAACAGCAATTAAAGAAAAGCTCAAAAAAGCTTAATTTTGTGAACCAGAAATGTTTTTTTTTTCTCATTATCTTTTCAATCATTTCATAAACCCACAGATTTCCCTTGACTGCAGGTTGGGAATAACTGAATTAATATAAACGCAAAATGTATAAATGCATGCGCAAGTCTTGGTTACTGTACTTGTATAACATTTTGCTATTGAATAAAAACCAACTCAGCTGCTTTCTGTTCAAGTAGAAGGCAAAAAAAACATTTATTTCTGTTAACTACAACATTTCCTTTCATCTAATAACCAAAGAAATATAATCAAAGCCAATTCCAAGTCAAAATCAACTAAATAAATGGCAGAAAATCAGCCTCAGGTTGAAAATCGTTCAGTTATTTATGTCTTAGAAGCTGATTTTAGTCAGTTCAACATACTGCGTACTGTGAACTATTGTACGTTCCTGCACAAAACTGTACAGCTCTCTCATTTAAATAATAAATTGCACTTATTTTGGCATATTTCGTCAATTTTCCATTTATGTTTCTTAACTTGAAGTAGTTGCTTTTCTATCTTGTATATTTTCTACTTACTATTTTTACTGTTACACACCAAATCACAGAGGGAAATCTGTGTAAACCTACTTGGCAGTAAACGTGATCCTGATTCATGTCGATGCTGCTGTCAGAGCCTCAGTCCCTGCAGTGCTGCAGAGCTCCAGCTGGGGGCGCTCTGAACTGAAGTTGTACCAACAGAAGGACTGCGTGTGAATCACCTCTGTTCAATATTGAGCTTCTGTTTCAGTCGCTCTGATGGGATCATGTGGGCAGAACTCCTGAGGATTATTGTTGAGTGTTCGTGTCGTTCATGTTTCTCGTTCTCACAGCTGTTTATTTGCATTGACCGCTGATTACCCGTCCAGTGTGTGTGTGCGTGTTGGTGTGTGTGTGTGTGTGTGTGTATAATGTCACTAACACACACAAATACCACATCCAAACCCCACTTAAGTGTTCAGATGCTGTTATGATAATGGAAAAAATCAAATCTAGGAAATAGATCAGATTTATCATAGAAAATATTGACTTTATCTGTGATAGTTCAACATATGTTCATTTTGTTTAATGGAACTTTCCACTTTTTAATTAATCAGGCACTCGTTTCCAACCTTTTTGTCTTGTGACATCTCATGACGAAGGGATGTGTGCTCGTGACCCCTCGTCACTGGTTTTACGCGTGCATGTGCTGCTTGTGAGCAGTTTTAACAAAAGAATTTTGACTTTTTATCATATGAATCATATTCAGGAGGTAAAATTATCCAGTAGTTCACAGGAAAATATGTTTGTGGTGAAAATCTAACATGAGAAAACTGCTCATGTCTCTCTTTTAGTGTGTTCTCAACATTTTCAAGCGAAAATGGGAAATAAATTACTGTTGAGGAAATGATGTTCCCTTATTAACCACTGTAAAAAAAAAATAATAATACTGTGACAATGACAGGAAATATGAGAGGTAACAAGAGTACAATAAAAGATATGAGAAGAACAGGAGATTGCAGTTGCAACAGGCCACCATACTAAAAGTTATTCTTACTTAAGTTTAAGATTATAAGAACTGTGAATGCCCCCTGTAGGAATAATATGTTGTTGATGCTGATGAATTCGTCTTGTTAGCAGAGTTTTGTAGCAGGTTGAAGTGTTGCTAAGTGTAACTATTTTACACATTGTTGAGTAGTTTAATCAATAACAATAACGTTTTATAAGCTTGATTTACATGTAAAACCTCCAGTTGTCAAATAAATGTAGGAGAGTAAAAAGGTAATAAAAAAGTTAAGACAGACCATTATGGGTTTTTTGAGACTGAGAACAATTTTTGTAGGGGTAAAAAAAATCACCAATTACAGATATGCTGGCCAATGCAGTGAATTCTTAAGCTGGGGTTAAAAATACACCTTTTCTGTGTGAACTGTGCACCGATTTTGCACCAATATGACTATGGAAAGGTAATCAGAAGGCTGCTTTCTTAGAGGTTAAATCATTTAACATGTACATATGTCAACCAGTTGTAGAAATGAACACAGAGAAAATAAGGAATATATAAAAAATAAAACAAATAGCTAAATAAATTACTGTTAAGTATCAGTCCATTGCTGAATATCTTAACGTTGTCAGGGAATTAGGGGCAGGTTGTAAAACAAGAAGCAGCCTCTCGGTATTTAATCCCGTCAGGAAGCTCCTCTTGTCCTCATGAATGTTTTCTCCATGGTGCTGAATCTGAATCAGCCCCAGCATCATTTTCTGCATTATATGTCATGTAAAAACAATGCCAATACCCATATACCTGTGATTAGCCAACATTAGGCCAGTATCAGTCTGATACAAGTACATTAAAGGAGTAGTTCTGATTATTTGAAGTGGGGTTATATGATTTATTTGTCCTACAGTAGCAGTAGTTTGAAGAAGGAGCAGGAGTAGCGATGTTGGAAGCCAGTGCTTACCCTGCTGTGGACAGGGTAAATGTATTTTAGCCACCAAAAAAAAAATCTATGTATATTATTTTTTATACATATGCCTTTACTGACAGGACAGTTGAAGTGACAGGTGACAGGAAATGAGGGGGAAGACATGCAGCAAAGAGCTGCGAGCCAGAACCGAACCCGTGAGCACTGCAGAGGACCCAGCCTCAGCCTCAGCACAGGGGACGTACTGTCCACCTACCGAGCCACCAGGACGCCCCTCACTATCAGTTTAAGTGTGCGCCATATTTGGAATATTTTCACTGCTTTACCATGCCATCAAAGAGACTTTTTCAGCTGTTATATAAGCTGACTATTGCTCTCTCCAAACCAGCCAAACTCCATTTGCAAAAACAGTAATTTTACCTCATAGAACACAGGAGTTTGTGCTGCTTCTCCAATTCAGGAGCGTGCTGACCACCGTCTACCGTACGTAATACACGGGCTCTGCATAAGTCTTTAATACAACCCTACTTCAAATAATCAGAACAAACCCTTAAATTATAAAAAATATAAAAGATTTATTCCAAAAAATACAATTTATTAAAGCCAGATATGACTCAAAGTTTCCTCTGGTGACACTTTGGACACATTAGTCCATCATTATTTTCTCTTCCATCTTGTCTCATGTTTGCTCATGTCTATATTTTCATGTCACTTTGAAGGACATCATCAATTTTGAACATTTGGCAACCCAGAGTCCTTCAGACGCAGCGGTGAAGTAGACAACATGTCCATCAAATGTGCGATTGTGACACATTTTAAACAAACAGTGTCCCGGACAACGTTGTAATCATCTTTCTGTGTTTTTTTTTTTTCTCGTTGCTCTTCTGAAGCATTAACATGTGAAAGCCCCGAGTTCCTGTGAACTTATTTGACCTCTGACCTCTCCTGTGTGTCTCGCAGACAACAAATAGCTGCAGCTGCGATGGAGGGCTCCCGGTCGGTTCTCACCCGCAGACACCAGTTCACATTGACTGGGACGTGTCTGCTCGGAGGCAACAATGAGTGAGTAAGAAGAAGTGATTATTATAAGTGCTTCTGACTTGTCTTGACCATGAATGACTTATTGAGACGCATTCTTCACCCTCTCTTATACACTTCACATAGTTTAAACATACCAGAGGCGAGACCGGTGTGAGCAGACACATGCACACATGCACACACAGAGCAGATTAACATTCAAACAGCAGATTAAAACCCTGTTAGACTGCAGATATTTCATACTGGGAAACAGTCATGTGATATTTGATGACCTGCAGAGGGTGCTGTGTTGAAATGAGGGAAGAAATATGACAAGAAATGAAACCGAGGAGCGTGAGAAATCATTCTGAGCCAAGCATGTTGTCTGAGCTTGCCGGTAAATAGAGACAGCAGCACTCATTGGAGACACTTCTATTCCTCAGCTGAAGTATCGTCATCGCTGATGGTTATTCACCATCTTAATGTGATATGTACAAAAAAAATCACATAAATTATGAAAATATCACACGTATTATGAAAAGTCATGTAAATTCAAACAATCTGACGAAGAGCTTTGCAGGTTATCAGCTCTAGTTTAAATGAAATATTACAGTGTACAGAAAATAACCTCTAGGATTATTGCAGATTAATAATGTCAGATTCCCTGTAACAAGAGAACTACAGTGTTGCTGAGGTACAAAATATGGCTTTTACCTGTGTAAATTCCACATAACGTAGTTTTATTGAGCTGTTTAATGAAACAGCAGAGGAACTTTACCTTTCTAATGAACGCAGTTACTCATGTGGTTCTCAAACTTTCTGGCTTGTGACCCCTCGAGTCAAAGTGATGTGTACTTGCAACTTCTTCGTCTGTAAACGTACTGATGATCAAGTAATGCACAGGAAAAGTTTGACAAAATATCATGCATCTTCAGCTCTCCCAGTCTGTTAATTAACATGTTGGAGTCTTGACCTTCACATTGGGAACCGCTGGTCCACACATCAGGACCTTTCCTACTAAATAAACTCTGGTTCTTCAAACCTTGAATCCTTGGTGCTTTCTAGCAGTTTTGAGCACAACCATTGTAATCAGGGATGCATCATCAACATTCAGACTGGAAAGGGATGTTGAGGGATGAATATCATGTTTTGTTTGAATGTAAAAATTCAACCATTGTTGAGTATAGAAGGAAGTACTTGCCAAAATACTTTATTAGTCATCCGTCTATGTTTAAACTCATATTATTACTGCAGGCACATAAACCAAGAGTAGCAGGTAAATTAGGTGCTTTTGTCCTGCCTTTATTGAGCCACTGTTCACGTGACTCATGCTGGTCATTTGTGTTGCCTGTCTCTTGTTATGTTGCTCAAAGGATAGTTAAGCATTTACTACATAATTGTATCGGATTGTACTTCATTTTTTCCAGATGTCTGATCCAGTGAATATCTGTTCCAGCTGTTCTACTATTTGCCTTCATCCACTTAGTCATTATATTCATTGTGTTAATATCTTATAAAAGCACCAGTAGTTATCCCAACAGTATTGTCGCAAGACTGAAATTGAGGCATTTGGTTAAAAACTGAATATTTGTTTTTGTCAAAATCGCCCAGCCCTAATCCACAATCATATGGTTTCACTATTTGAGAATTTATGGTATGTCATTTTAGAGAAAATGCATATATTGAGATATATATCGCAGCATAGCCTAAAAGTATTGAGATATTATTTATAAATCATATCACCCAGCACTAGTTCCAGTTGTGACAAAACCAACACCTGACACACGGCCCAACACCTTCATCGCTTTCGAAAGAAAATGGGCGACCGTGTTTATCCGTTGTTGCGCTCCACCGCTACAAAACACCTCAAACATGTTCACATGATAATACGAACACACACACGCACACACATGTTCCAGACAGACACATTCCTACACGCAGTCAGATTCAGACTCAGACATGCAAACGACACGGTACACACTTTCTCACACAGCTCCGTCCAGACACACACACACCCACAGTGTGACGCAGACAGTTTGAAGGGCCTCATCTCGCCGGCCTTTCTTTGCCTGTCTGCTCCGTCTGACCCGGCCTTTTTATACGTCTAATTAAGAAGTCAGACCCTCCAGCGTGCCATGACATACTCATGGCTGTTTTCTACCCATGTTTTGTGCCTGTGTCTTCGTCTGGATGGATCGGTTTTATATCGTAATCTATATGATATTGTTTTCCCATCGAGCTCGCCGCCCCACTGTCAATGGTCTGGGAGAGCTGAGGGATAATTCACATAATGTTCAATAGCACCACTTTTTGTGGGAAACCAGCGAGTGGATGACTTTTAAACAGAGGAAGAAATTTCGGACAATGTTCATTTGTGTAAAGAGGTTCGACTGAGCATTCCCATGCATGATCTTTGTCACGCATGTATTAGCTAAACAATACGTGACAAAAAGAAGAGCTTCTTTTACCTCCGTGTGGTCAGTCTGGATCGTTTTTGCAGCAGCCTGCGCATATTTTTTAAGAATTAGCCGCTAACTTTGGATCTGTGCACACGTGTGTGGAAATAAATCTCCACGGTCCGCCGCTGACGGACGACACGCTTCGTCCTCCTGTCTGGCCATCTTATGGAAGACTTCCCCTCGACCCCTCCTGACTGAGTCTCGACCTCTGAGCCTCTCATCAAAAAGGAGGCCAAGAGGTTAAACTCAGCAAACCAGCGGGTCAACAACCCTCTTTATCCGGCCCTGACCCCCCCGACCACCAACGCCGCTCTGCAGTTTAGGAACGAACCGAGGAGACAGTTTCTGATATTAACCATTTTCAGATAATACTGTCAACCAAACTGCTACCATGTCAGATTGTGCAGACTAAATGAGCTTTAGGCACAACAAGCAAACTGTGAGGTTAAGATTAGAAAAGAATTAGAAATAAAGTTGCAGCATCTTTATTTCTACTGAGCTGTAGATTTACTGTGTTTTGTGATTCTCCTGCATCACGTGACAGTTGTCCACAGTGTTGGAAAGTAACTAAATACATTTACTCAAGTACTATACTTGAGTGTTTCCATTTTGTGCTACTTTATACTACCACTCCACAGCCATTCAGAAAGAAATACTGTACTTTTTACTCCTCTACTGTTTTTTTTTGACAGGTGGAGTTACTGCTTACAGTTATATCAGTCTGTATCAGCAGTTATGGTGTCTGACATGCACTCCTATGAAAACCTTTTTAAAGAGCATAATGCAGATTGTTTCTATTTATTTTGTATCTTTATAGGCATCCTTTTAGCAATAAAGTTTATTGTAAAACTGTAAAACATCCTGCTTCCATGAAATATCTTTGTCACAAGTGCTTGATGACAACATTTTAGGGAACATAGCAGAAAATGTGTCTGTTGTTTTTCCCGTGTAGGGATGGGTATCTTTAGCATTTTATTGATACCGATAGATATTCTTACACTGCTTTTTGACACTCTTGTTGATACTCGTCCATGTTGATACTTATTCACCGTAATTTGGTGCAAAAAATAAAGACATGGCATAAAAGGTGTGAAAACATTCAACAGTTATTTTATTTTTACTTTTTTGCAGATATAAGTTCAATTGTTTTCTGCTTTATTGCACTTGGATGCATTTTAGTAACATGAACCCACATTTTTTAACGTTTTGTCTCGTCAGGTATTTATGTAACATTATAAATACAGATGGCAGTGTTGTTCGTCCAGGAGTTTATTGGTATTTCAGCACTGACCAGTACCAGGAAACGGTATCGGTTTAGTACTGGTTCTAAATATCTGTATAAACAATATCAGTTGATATATAGATGTTTTACTCCCTTATGTCGAGCTGGATTTGATTTGTGACAAATTCAAAAGCCAATCACTGTCTAATATGTTTTATGCAGGCAAAGAAACTTGAAACCTGCAGTACAGAGCGGAATTAACCATCTCAGGACCCCTCAGATTTATCTTGTAATTCTTTGGAGGCGCCCGACCCCTTGGTAGACAAACTGGGCTAAACTATTAACTCCCTCTTTAACTGATTATACAGACGACAAAGTAGCTGTTAAAAACTGTAAAATGGTGATTAAACTTTGATGCATCAGTCTTACCAATCAAATAATGTCAATAATCTGCAGTTCTTTTACTTTTAATGCACTTTTTCTCATAATACATCAACTTGAATTGAATTTTAAAAGCAGAATTTTTAATTGTAATGGAGTATTTCTGCATTATGGTGTTAAGCGAAAGGTCTTAGTACTTCTTCCACCGCTGGCTTTCCGTTTTTAGTCAGGATTAATGGTATTAGATGAGGAGGGTGTGAGTCTATAAAAACAAACCAGCAGGATGTCACAGGTGTCTTTATGAGAAATCCCAGAGGCCTGCGGGGACGCAGAGCAACAATCAGGGGGGTCAAAGGTCAAACAACTTGTGGATTTAAAGGCCATCGAAGGGGGTCACACAGAGCAGCCTCCTCCTACACTCACACACACACACACACACACACTCACACACTCAGACTCACTCAAACAGTCAATTGTGTGTAGCGAGGTGGTGAATTGGGGAGGAAGTGACCATTGTCCCTCTGCCCTGAGGTCACATCTCGTCACATCACACTTAATTTCTGACCTTTAGCAGACTGAGGACCATAATTTATTCAGTGTTTGTTTTACATAATATGTTATCTTTGTAAAGATGACATGTACTCTACAGAATATAGATAAATACCAGGAAGTATGTTGTCTGCTGCTTGAATCTGTAAGTGATGAGATAAGATTTAGGCATGTTTTTAATACCTAGAATATATTTTTAATTCCAGTATTTACAGAGAATTTACAATAACATGGCTCGACTTCCAACAACAAAAATCTTAAGTTTCTGGCGGTCAGCACCTTTCACAGCAAGAAATTTTAGCATCACCAGTTTTCATGTTGGATGTTTGTGTTTCCTGCATACTTAAAGAACCATTGACATAAGGGCAGTTTTTTTTAGAGCTGCAATGATTAATCGATTATTAATCGACTATTAAATTAATTAACACCTAGTGTGACAATTTTTTTGAGTCTTTTTTCTTTTTCATAGAAAATGTCCATATCCTCTGATTGTAGCTTCTCAAATGTGAATCTTTTCTGGTTTCTTTCATCCTCTGTAACAGAAAACTGAATATGTTTGTGTTGTGGACGAAACAAGACATTTGATGAAATCAAATGAACACAACGATTAAATAATCAGCAGATGAATCGATAATGAAAGTAATTATTAGATGCAGTCCTAAAGTTTCTCATTGCCAGCATTGCCAACATTCAGAGGTGAATGTACAAATTTTGATGAATTATAATTTGACAGTATTTTGTGTTCCTTTTCCCAATTAAGGAAGGAACCAACTTTTAGTAGCCACTGTAATGGATTACATCTCCATAGAACTTTTTTAGCTTAAAGTGATATTCCAACCCTAGATGATAGTCCACTCAGTATGTACTAACCCCTATGCCGATGTGAGGATGGGTGAAGATTTTCAGTTCACAAAACAATCTGAGTTTCAGCAGAAAACACAAAATGTCTCCATCCTGCTCGTGTGGTGTAATCCAAGAGTCCGTGAGCCTCGACATTAAAATTTAACCACAAAAGACACCATGTTTTTAGCCGAAATGTCGACTGTAGCCTCCCAGGTAGCATGTAAACATGGCATCGATGTATCCCGACACTTCGTATATCTCGCGATATTTTCACATGTGCATCCATTAAGAGATATACGAAGTCTCGTGATACATCGACGCCATGTTTGTCATGTAAACAGCATATTCTGTTTGGATACACTGAATCAAGCTTCATTCTAGACTGCAGCATTTT
>JAJHUR010079257.1:0-12675 GCA_027495735.1 Lutjanus campechanus
GCAGCAAAGAGGCTACTGTTGGTGGGTGAAGAAGAGCCTCCTGCTAGCACAGAGATGATGATTAATAATGACTGTTTAATGTGGACTCCAGCTGTGGAAAGTTTGGCCTCACAGAATTGCAATGAGATATGTGGAATGGAGCTGCATATCAGCTTTGATGAAGACCGAAAAGGAGATGATGGTACGTGCCACAACTAAGGGAGGGATCTCACTTAGCCGCACCGCTAGAAACATCACCAGCAAAACCGCTGTTTTCCTATGGTACAACGTGCCAGGCATGAGCTCCTCTCTTCAGCCATGCAACGTGTTTTTCTCACAGTTTCTAGATGCGCATAAAAGTTAAAATATTCTCAACTTTTCAATGCAAGGCACAGAGTAACACTGCTAAACAGTAATTAAGTCAGCTAAAGTTTATTTTCAGTTGAAAAAAAGTTTCGATAAACCCAACCATGACTTTATAACTACAGTTAAATAATGTTTATTAACCTGCAGTTATGATAAATGTTTTATTTTGATCTGCTAGTGCCCAGTGTTAACAAAAAAGCATCATGTCACGCAGCCAACCTGGCTGAGTTCAGAGAACAAATAAGAATAATGTATAATAAAAAATATGAATATGAATCAAGTTATTATCAATTAATCAATAATGAATCAATTATTAAATGTATCAATAGCTATTTTGATAATCAATTCATCAGTTGGAGTATATTTTTAAGAAAAAAAGTCAAAATTCTCTGATTCTAACTTCTAAATGTGAGTATTTTTTTGGCTTCTTCAGTCTTTCATAACAGTAAACTGAATATCTTTGGGTTGTGGACAAAATAAGACATCATCATCATCATTATCATCATCGTCATCATCATCATCATCATCATCATCACCGTGGGCTTCTCGAACCACTGACTGACATTTTTCACCATTTTCTTACATTTTATAGACCAAACAACTACGAACCGATTAATTAAGATAATAAGTGACCAATTAATCGGCTATGAAAATAATGAACTAATGACCTTGATGTCCTTTTATTTAAACATGCACAGCAGTCACTAGCATACAAATTCATTTTTTATGCAAATATCTGGTTTTCATTTTAGACGGATATGCTTTTTTGTTTTGTAAATTGACTTGCAAGAATTAAGACTTGACTTGTCTCAAGTGGAAATTAAAATAACTGGTAACCTGTGATGAAAATAAACCCATGGTTTAGTTTATATACAATGCAACCATGTTCACCTGATGCATTGTGCAGTTCACCAAAAGTCACGACCATACACAGCACGTGGCTCACAATGTGGCAGGACAAATACAGTCATAACACCTGCCCATAATACCCGCTTGAAGGAGCACCCATCACATCCTGCTGTCTGCCTGTTCTCACTGACCCCGGCTACAGTCCCTGCATTTGACACCTGTATACTGCGACACAGCACAGTATCTGGCTGTGATAGCACCCCGGTCGCTCACAGCAGGCTATTACCCAGCCTAATTACCAGGCAGCCAGCTATAAGTCAACAGCGGCTGGGAATAACCATTCAGGTCCACAAGACAGAGAGTCCCACCCGCCCCTGAGCAAACACTGCCATCCATTTTAATAAAGATGTCCCCTCTGGCAACCAGGGGAAGATGATAGAAATAAAAAAGGCCTGATAAGGAGAGGTGATCTGAAACAGGGAGGGAGAGAAAGACATCATGGACTGCTGCAGTAGTGCCAATGTATGCACAAGTCCCTTTGTTTCAGTCAGGTGTGGGAGACTGACACAGTTTGATTTGCATAGTTTTTGTGGAGTTTTTTTTTTTTTCTTGCTGTGTCGGTTACTTCAAAGTCAGAGAGCTGTGGGTTTGACTGCTGATTTTGTGAGGCAAGCTTGGCTCCTAAGCAAATCAGTGCCCCAGGAGGGACTTCTGGCAGTTACAGGCGTGGTTTTTGGTGTGACGACAGCAGGAGGCGTCCATGGAAGTGACTTGTCACTTGTCACAAACAATGGTGGCTCCTGAAGAGGTTAGTGTAGATACTGTGATAGCATGAGTTATATCAGAAGTGGAGGGTAATCCTTCATTGAAAAAAGAGCAAAGAACGACACTGAGGGCTTTTCCCTCGTGATGGTTCATCCAATCACCAGGCAAGTTTTTTTGTTTTTTTTTAAAGTGCTTGCCCTTTTCTGAACAGTTTCTAAGGACAAATTTCCAAATGGTTCTGTGCAAACAAACCATATAGTGTGTCAGGTTAGGGTTGCCACCCTTGTTGTGAAAAAAATAAGGGACACTGTGCCAGCAGCACCATGCCCAGAGGACATAAATCAAGCTGGGACTTTGGGGGTTCGCAAGGCCTGCTCCCCCATGAGATATTGAGTGTTAGAGCCTTCATTTCCTGCATTCTGGTAAACTTCCATGCACCAATTTCAAAGTTACTCTCAACACAGACGTAAAGAATTGAGTGATTCAACTCTGCATCCTCTGCACTGCGCTATTGATTAAGTGAGGGACAGAGGATTTTATTTCTCAAAACAGGATGATCCAGTATTATACAGGATGGGTGGCAACCCTAGTCAGAAGCAGATTTTCAGGTGGATAACCCAGACGTCTTCGCTCTACTGTACGCAGCTTCAGGAATTCACAAGTTGACATATATGCTAGCAGCTCTGTAAGGCTGTACAGGCACAGCAGCGTTGAGCTCAATGACAAAATCAGCATGCTAACCTGCTCCCTGTAACAAAGTTTATATGGTAATACATGTTAATACTGTATGTAGCACATCAAATGTGTAGGATTTAGGTGCATCTAGCAGTGAACTAGCAAATTGGAAACACCTCTTCTCACGTTCCTCTTCCAAGCAGGTAGGAGAGCCTACAGTGGTTGCAAAACTTGACAATTAAGTCCTCATAAGCTTTGCAGAAGACAGTTAGTCTCCTGCCTGTGGAGCACAATGCAAGGGGACACGGAGTGAGGCAGGCACTGCTGCCAGGAGAAGGCTGACTAAGATTACAGCATGCTAGGATTATGTTAATACATTGATTAGACACTGAGGAACAACAGTGGTTATATTTTATTTTCTCAAAATTATTGGCAGGAACAATTCAGTAGTCTCTACAGTCCCTATCCAATTCAACAGCCTTGTCAAGAGCAGGTTTTTGGTTTGTCACTTCTGGGATAATGTAGAAGCAGAACCGGGCAACATGGTGGCCTCTACAAAGGAGGACCTGCTCCCTCTAAAGGGCTCATTCTGAGGAAAGTCCCACTTTCAGGTGAGTATATGATATAATATTTTTGTACCCTCTGAACCTTTAACGGTTGACAGTGATGTCTTAGTTTAGTGTTTTAGTATGCTAACATCTGTCCAGTGCTAAACCATTGACAGTATAATAAAAGGTGGATGGAGCCTCTGTGATGGCACCCATACGTTCCTGGGGAGCCATTGTGAAGTCACAGTGTGGTGGCTCTGGTCCTCGCCACCCCAGATATCTCCCAGAAAGAGGTGGAGTGTGGGTGGAACTGAGGCTGCCCGAATGATCCACCTGTAACAGCACCCACCTGTCACTCAAAGCGGCCACTCTTGATCATGCATGACTTTAAGTCTAATATAATTTGCCTTTGCTTTTGCATTTTTTGGCCACTTTTTGGTGCTTGTAATCTTGTAAAGTGAATTCTCAGCACTTCTGTGGCTGAAGGACTCACTGTGTTCTGTTTCAGTGCTCTCTGCCAATTATGATCTGAATAGTACATTCCTCTACTCTGACTACTTTTAAAGTGCAGGAGTGCACACATCATTTAACTGCACAGGCCTCACTCCTTTAATCCACACTGCAGAAGTCACAGGTGAGTTCAGTGTAAATGATTACAGCTGAAGCACAAAGTCTTTTGAGGAGCCCTACAGGCTGAGTTCAGAAAATAAAGGTGTCCTCTGCACACCTGTGTATGTTTTTTCCATCCTCAAGCCTCTGTGAGGCTGTACTAAGGCACAGCTTTGCTTTGAGATAAACTGAAGTTATACAAATCATCCTGATGGGAACACCACAGTTTCATGACAATCCATCCAACAGTTGTTGAGATATTTATCTCAATACCAACCTGCTGGTGATGCTAAAGAAAAGAAATATTACAGTCTGGACCAAAGTGTTGAACCAACTAACTACGGACATCGCAGTCACTGCTTCTCACACAAGTCATTGTATTGTTCTTTTTATTGAAATATTTCTCAAAATTACAATTTGCATGAATTGCTTTTTGAGAAATACTGTTTATGAACGACTGAATTGTGAAATATTTCATGCATTACATTTTTTAAATATTGCTTTTTGTTGGCAGAGTAGGGCTACACAGCAGCACAGCATGGTAAATCCAGAAGTCAGAAATATGAAGCACCGTAAAAATGAAAAAGGAGATGGAGACGCTCAGTTACGTCCTCAGGTCACCAACTGGACAACTGATTTCAGCTGCGGGTGCCAGGCTTTTATTAAACACGCCCACAATGATTATCGACAGCTGGCCTGTCAATCAGTCGGCCCTCAATCAACTAAAACAATCAATAAACGTACATAACATAACAAAACATTAAGTCTGCCCATCATAAATAAGAAAATAAGAAATAAACATTAAATAATTGGGAGCACCAACTCAACACTTTTTCATTTTGAAAAGTTATTCTGAAGTGTAGGTGAATATAAGATGTTTGTATAATATACAGCATTACTGAATATACAGACGCAGGTAATATACAGAATTTCTGGTGGCAGTAGCAGTAGTTCAATCAGGAGAGGCTTCATTCTGAGGGCACGAAATATATGTAAATGACGTGCACAATCAGGGTGAGGAATGTGGAAAGTCTTTGGCGATTAGACCCCATTGTTCACAGTGAAACTGTGATTAATATAGGGAAAAACCCTGATGGAGTCTAGACACTGGTGGTGATAAAGAGATGGCTGAAGATTTGGATGTGATGAGGAATAAACTTCTGATGAGCTCAACCTGGGCCATGGATATGAAGAACTAGAGGTGAATGGAGCAGGGTTCTGTACTGAAATGACAGCTGACAGCAGCAGAGAAAAGAGCAGATTTAAAGTTTGACGACAACGACATGCTTGGCTGATGGAGATCAGGGCCAAATCTGGTTAGTTAACGCCCATAGTCAGCTGATTGAGAAAAAGCGGGAAGAGAGAGAGAGTAATCGACAATAACTGTGGAAGAAAGCTCTCTATTTTGTCATCGTCTTGTCCCTTTTTATTTTATGCATTTATTTGTTTTTGTGTTTACTATTTTAGTATCGTTAAATTTTATCTCTTATTTTGATAGTACATTTTTTCCCTGTCCAGTGCTGTTTGGGGACTGTGTTTTGTTGGTTTTGATCTGTTGCAGTGTTGTTAAATGAGAAAATCAATAAACCTTAAGTCATAAAAAAAGATAGTCTTACTGGTTGAACTTTGAGGAGACAAATTTCAAAGTTCAAAAGTGTCAGATATTGAGTTGGGGTCAAAATCTGACATTTAAAATGCATTTTATCCATTCTTACTTGAAAATTCCATAGGGATTTAAGGCATGTCAGAGCACAATGTCAACACTGGACCAAGAAAAAGCAACAGATTATCATTTTTCTCTTTGAATCTGCAGTATGAAAGTCCAGATTATGTTTTTATCAAAATTTATGAATTCCTTTTCCTTTTGTTCTAGTGGTATTTTCATTTAAAAAACAACAACAACCCCTTGTGACTTGTGAACACTTACATGCTGTGAAGGAAATTAGAAAATAATTTGAAAGGAGACTGGACGCTCTAATGAAACAAACTGCTGAGTGAATTATGTACAAAAGTCAAGTTCCTGAGTTCCTAAAAATGGATTTTCACATTGCATAGTCTTAGTTTTAGTAATCTAGAAATGGTCATACATGCTTTTATCTCCTCTCATTTGGATTACTCTAATTCTCTGCACACATCTCATTCAACAGAGCTTATATAAATTTCAGCTTGTTCAAAATGCAGCAGTCAGACTCCTCACTAGTAGCAAAAAGAGAGAGCACATCTCTCGTATTTTAGCTTCTCTCCATTGGCTCCCTCTCAACTGTAGAATTGATTTTAAGGTTTTATTAATAACATTTAAGGTTCCCTCTGAATTTGCACCTTACATTTCAGATCTTCTGAGCCCATATGCGTCCGGTCATAACCTGAGTTCCTCAACCAAGGCTTTGTTAGCTGCTCCACCATCCAGACTGAGGGCCAAGGGTGACTGAGTCTTTTCTGTTAGGGCCCCACTCTTTGGAACAACCTCCCTGAGGAGATCAGACTGGGACGCTCTCTATCCTCTGTTGAATCTCTTTTAAGAAGATATTTTTAAAAGTGTGCTTTTACCAGGTTTTTGGTCTGATTGGTCTGATCTGTGAAGTCACATCTTAAACCCTTCTTCTCTCTTTCATTTACTGTTTTTTCATCATTTTATACTGTTTACTTAACTATTTGTCATGTAACTGCTGTTTACCCGATGCTAACCTTAGCCCAGGGCGATATGATTCGCACTGCACTTGTACTTGCCTTTCATTAATTGTCCAATTATATGTGACAAACAATTATATTCTAGAGTAATATAATTATATTTTCACAGCTTTTGGCACTCTTTAAGGCTTTTCACACTGCATATTCATAGTCCTGGGCTAAGAGTTAACCTTGAGCTACATTGTTATACTGTAATAGGGTTAAGCTAAGCACAGGGTTGCACTTTGACTAGCCCTGGGTTACATATCTGTTGGTGCACCAACTGATGTGAACATTTCAGAATGTTCTGTGACTCTGCTCTTTTAGCCCTGTTTCACCGTGGCACTTTTAAGCCCCAGGTTTAGCCGATTTTCAGGGGATAACACCGCAGACTTAGGGCTAACCCGGCTCTGGAGCAGGGCGATCAAGCCTTAGGCTCAAGTCAGGGTTGGCCCATTTTGGAATGTTCCAGGATTGTGCCAGTGTGAAAGCTTTCTTAGCCTAGGGCTAACAGTGCCCTTAGCCTGGGACAAAGTGCAGTGTGAAAGGCAATTTTCACACTGGAACCCACTGGAACTAGCCCTGTGTTTAGTCAATTTTCACGTATTCTAGCCAGGATAACAATGCAAATGTTGGGCTAACCTTGCGCTGAAGCAGGGCCAGCATGTCCTAAGCTATAATCAGGGTTAGCTGCTTCAGAGCTATCTTTAGCCCTGGGCTAAGAATTAACCCTGAAATAACTTAGTACCCTATCACACACACATTGTTGTCTCAGGGCTAAGCTAAGCCCATGGCTATATGACTCACTGCACTTCTGCCAGCTCTGGGTTAAATATCCCTTGAAACAGCAACTGATGTGAACATTTTAGACTGTTCCATGAATAATATTTTGATCTTTTAGCCCCATTTCACACCAGCACCTTATAGTCCTGGTTTTAGCCAATTTTCAGGGGATGACCCCACAAACTCATGGCTAAACCTGCTTCACAGCAGAGCTGGAAAGCCTGAGTTAAAGTCAGGGTGTGCCCACTTTGGAATGTGCCAGGATTGTGCCAGTGTGAAAGCATTGTTGGCCTGGTGCTAAGAGGGTTTTAAGAATGCCTTATGCCCTGGACTAAATGCAATATGAAAAGCCCTGAAGTGATGATACAAGACTTTAAATGATATAAATGTTAGGTGTCTCCCTCTGTATGTCCTGCAATGAACTACACAGACCTATCCACGGTGTTTAGACACCTTTGGCAATACAAACCCTTTAGCATGTATCACGATTCCAAAATATTATATTCAATTTTTCATATAATTACAAATGACACATTCATACACACTATAGGACGGTCCTATACTCTCCAGCAATGCATTTATAGATGGCAGTGTTTGTTCATCCTGACTGCTGATGGAAAGTAGACAGGCTACAGATTAATGAAGTTCAGCATCACTGTGTATGTTGAAAAATTCTCTAATAATCTCTATGTCAATTTTAATGAGATTTTTTCTCCCCCAGCAGATACATGACACAGGCCTTTCTGGAAACCTGACAGCCAATCGCAGCTCATGAGCGCAGTCATCTGACCAAAAGATGGCTAAAGCTGCCACACACGCTGTCAATCATCAGCGGATATAATCATCCCCAACAGGCAGTCAGCCTTCCTCTGCGGGGGTCTGTCGCTGTTGGTATGAGGCAAAGTGGACGTCTCTGCACAGAACAGTCAGTCAGTGCTGGATGAATCAGTCCTTAATTAAAGTTGTACTAATTAAGACTGTGTTCAAAAGGAGCAGGGCTTTGATAGCATTAAAGTAATCACAGAAGGGCTCACGGAGTGATGTTGTACAGCAGCTGAATGCTGATAGCATCTCAAACTATCCACAGAGGAGTTTCTCTGTCTAATCCAATTCTGGCAAATTGGTTACAGAGTGACGACTGCATGTAAAGCTTTTATAACGCTGCTTAATGTGCTGACGTACAGTTACATGTCCCCATCCTTACTGTATGTGTGAAATGACATGGTGTTTTAAATTTGTGTTGGAGAGTTTAAAATTTATCAGATTGAAATGTTTGAATTGGGTTATATTTTTCACAGTCTGCATTCGGCTCCTCTGCTCGCCCAGTACTTTTCCACTCATCCCGCCTCTGCCTCACTCCACCTGCCAGCCACTCCCACCTGATCACCCCCACTCCACTCACCTGGTCTCACAGCTGCAGCTCATCAGCAATCAGCCCAGTATATAAGACTCTCTGGTTCGCTCATTCTATGCCAGATTGTTCCTCGTTCCCATGCAGGACTTTCCGGTGTTCTTCTCCGGATTGATTTCCCGTTGCCGACTCTGCCTGCCTCTAACCTGCCTGCTTAATCTGTCTCCCGGTAAACACACGAGCCTTCCATCCCTGACCACGAGACCTGCCTCTGTGTCCTTGGTTCCTGTTTGTCTGTGGCTGCCTGGCGTTTCCATTCAACAACACTACAGTCTGAATGTTTCCACCTGCTTACCTGTGGCTGGCTGTGGCTCAGAGACTCTCATTGTGTCGCCACACATGTCCCTGTGTGAGTGTTCTTTGTGTACCTGCTCCTCATCCCCTGTCAGCTTGTCTGCCTTGTCTGGCTGCTCACCTGGTTCCGAACCCCCCACCTGGCCCTGACCTTCCCCCTGTTTGTCCCTCGTCGGCTAGTCTGATTCGTTTAAGTTGAAGCCTCAAAGACTCTGTGTTAACTCATTGCTTGAGTAACAAACATTTGACTGTGTTGCTGCATCTGTTCCAAGTTCTTGTTCAGCCAGCATTGTAATAAAGGTCATTACCAAACATTTTTCTGTTTCTGTGCTGCAATTGGGTTCAACCAATACCTGTTACAGTATTGGTAATTGGCCTCCAATAAACTATATGTATAGGGGCTGATATTTGCTTCTTTTACATGTTTCCTTCAGCACTTTAGCCCTGATCTCTTGGGCCTCTTAAGCTATGCCTTTGCTGCCCCACCCCAACATCTGAAAAGAGTATATGTGTTTCCAGGGCCCTGTAATTTCAAAGGTCCACTGTTCCTTGGATCTTATGTTCCCTCGCTCTTTATAGCACATGGAGGAGGGGTTTGCATGGAAGATAGTACCCTGGGAAAATAGGCCCCTGAAAGAGCATGTACATCTCTGGAATATGCATAGGTCCCTTTGTGATGTTCCTATTGTGCCATATAAATATGGGAAATAGGACCATGAGAGAGCATATATGTAGAACACGGGAACATAGCACCCTAGGAACAATAGACTCTGATTGTGTGCCATATAAATCTGGCATCATTGGACCCTGGGAACATAGGACCTTCAGAACACACATATGTATAGCTCAGAAACATAGGACTCTTGGTGATGTTCCCATTGTGTGCCATATAAATGTGAGGACCTTTAACGCAGCACCTTGGGACTGTAGTAGCCTGAGAGAACACATGCAGAACTCAGGAACGTACTACCCTAGGAGCATAGGGCCCTTTGTTATGTTCCCATTGTATGCCATATAAATCTGGAACATAGGACCCTGGGAACATAGGAATGTAGTATTTTTGGAACATAGGACCCTGAGAGAGCACATGTGTAGAGCGCCTGGGCAGACTCTGGGAACATAGGAATGATCCCAGTGGGTAAATACTGCTCATGTGGACCGTTCACCACTTATAGACCTTCGTTTTGTCATAAACTCATTGTTGCTTTAAAGGCAGCAATATATCCAAGATTCAAAAGGTGTGGTTGGAAGTGGGAACAACAAAAGAATTTCCATTGACGGAGCTTCAATGCAGAAGTTAAAGCAGATCATTTCCACTCAAGGACAACAGAACTGCTTTCCATGAGCAACTGTGTGATTTTAGGTAAGGTACAAGTGGTTTAATGTATAACAGGACTGGTGTTGCTTACCTTGGAGAAGTTATGCAATGAGCACCTGTTAGCTGTGCCCTTTTTTAAAAATGTCTATATTTTGACGGACAAATGGAGAAATGGACAAGAGACAGAAGGGAGATTATGTACCCAGCACTGTTTTCCCTCATGGCATGAATGTTGAATTTGATCTGAGAGCATCCTTGAAGCTACTGGTTAAAAAAATCCAGTGTCATTGTGGCTAAATGTTATCTGATCTTAGATAAATGAATCTAAACTCAAAGCTCATTTACTAGCTTTTTCAGGTCTTTTGACTGTGTGACCTTCATTAGCAAATGGAACTTTGTAAGGTTTGTTGAGTCTATGATCAAAAGTTGAAGGAAAAGATTGTAACCTTGAGTTTATTTCATTTTTTTCATCACAGATATTGTCCGTGTACCTGAAGAATGAACCTCCATTCTCAAATATTTGTAATATTTGTTGTTTACTCTCAGACTCAGGAGTGTGTCAGAGTGCCTCAGTGATGTGCATGGATCTAATAGCTGTGTGTGACCAAGTGTAAGCCACAGTTGACTAAGATCAGCTTAATTAATGGTTGACTGAATACAACTGTTAGCTTTGTGTGCACTGCCATGTAAGAAAACCCGATGAGGCCAACCGGCCTGGCGAAATGTTGGTTTAATTAAAGTGGATGGAATCCTTGAGTGTGTGTGAGTGTTTTGTAAGTTTTTCATGTTCTTATGGAAACCAATTTCCACTGACATTTAAGGCTACACTTGAACGTCAAAACAAATCCAGTATCAGCTGAAGTCGACTTCGAGCCAATAAGTTTTCTCTGTAGTTTTCCAACTCAAAAAGTTCTAGAGTGAAACGTCTGGTAAAATTATCACCCAGGTTTAATCAAAGGCACTTGCATAATGTATGGCATAATTAATTTCTTGGAGCAAACAAAACAATGGAGAACAAAGACAAACAGCCAGACTAAACAAAGTAGGATATTCATTATTTTGTGTGATTCAATTACAAAAGGGGACGTCTGTGCGTTTGCAGGCTAACAAATTACCTCCCATAGTATAATAAATGCCAGACATAAATCATTTGTCATATTTCATTATGGCACAAACCAGGACTGGATATGCTCTGATTTCCATGCTTTCCCCTGATTGCTATTTCCACATTTTATCCTCCTCCTTCTGCTGCTGCTGCTGCAGTGGCGGTGGGTGCTGTGTGTTTTCTGCAGTTGTTTGCTCGTGTATTTTTGTTACATCAAATCCAACAGCAGATTATTCAATTAAATATGTTCATATTTTATGCGTACTGTACTCTGTTACCAGTGCTTAGTCATTAATTCACCATTTAAAGAAAAACAATCCCTCAGGAAATTCACTCTGATGTGTTACATGACTAATCTGTGGCGATCAGTGCTTCCCTCTAGTTATTTGTTTTAAAGCAACATTATGCAACGATTTCACCTCAGGATAACAGCTTATATAATTTTTAGGCTACACTCACTTGTAACAGGGTGAATGGTGCCTCTGTCATTCCTATTTGCCCTGAACGTCTGTTGTTGCACTATGTAATTTGGGTTCAGGGGTATGATCTCAGTGCTTTACAGCATTAAATTACACACCACCAGCTATATCACTGATTTTGGTGAAACTGGACCATATTTTATGATTACATATATTGTGGAGAAATTATTTTTATGATTCTCCCTCCAGCGTCCTCCGACTGCTATGCCTCAGGTGTCAGCAGTTGCTTCGCTGTCCATCAGGAAACGCTGTAAATCACTAAGAGTTAACCCTGGAATAACTTAGCCCCTTATCACACTCACACATTGTTAGCTCAGGGTTAAGCTAAGCCCACAGCTACATGATTCACACTGCACTTCTGCTGGCTCTGGGTTAAATGTCCCTTGAAACGGCAACTGATGTGAACATTTTAGTGTGTTGTATGACTACTCCTTTCATCTTTTAGCCCCGTTTCACACCGGCACATTTTAGCCCTGGGTCTTATCTGATTTTCAGGGGATAACCCCACAAACTCAGGGCTAACTCTGCTCCAGAGCAGGGCCAATAAGGCCGAGGCTAAAGTCGGGGTTAGCCCACTTTGGAAAGAACCAGGGGCCTCATTTATAAAGGTTGCTGCGCACAAAAAGATTGCGGAAACGAGGTCGAAATGTGCGTACGCATTTTTCACCGCCAACGTTGGGATTTATAAAGAAATACTATGCGGAAAAAGGTGCGTATTCCTACGCATACTTTCGACCATCTGTAAACCTCCCGCAAAGTTTTTCAGGCACGGGAAATCAGCGTCATTCAGTGATTCATCTTGTACCGTGGATATAGGATAATATACA
>JAJHUR010079262.1:0-19358 GCA_027495735.1 Lutjanus campechanus
CAAAAGTACTGAAAAATGTTTCAGAACCACTAGCATGGAGTACTCAGCCCCTCTAAAGCCATATAGGTAAGCTGAGGGGATAAAACACTCAATAAAATTGTGCCATGATGGTTTCTTTCTTGTGACATCTTCAAAGTGAATATTTTGGCTGTTATTGACATGAATGTCTAAGCCCTCTATTTAACGTTACATGCCATAGAGGCATGAAGGAAAGGTTACGCCCAGAAACGGGGAACATTATTTAGGTTTTTTATTGACATTAAAAATTCTCTCTCTTTTTTTTGATGATACCCAGCCCTACTTCGGTCCCTGGGCCATAATCTGACAAATACAAAATAGCCAATTCTTATTTATTCTAAGATGAGCTGCGGGGTGAAATTAGCCAGTTTGATGATAAAATTTCCACAGAAACCAAGCTGGCAGTACCATCAACACTGATTTTTTTTTTTTTTATCAAGCCTGAGGCACCTTGCCATCTCCTGCTGGCTCAGAGATGCATTAAGCATGTCTTTAATCTTGTGTTCACATGAATAGCTTGTTTTTTGCATGTTTAATAAACCAATTCGTCAGCTGTGTGATCGAGGTGAGAAGCAGGGGAGCAAAGACTGTGAACGTGTCTGAGAGATGGAAATTTTGTGAGTAATTCACGTTTTATTTATTTCTCACAAACCTTATGATGTTTTTTCCACACAATTTAAATGGCACCATATTTTTGAATGCAATAATAACACGTAATTAGGGTACAAAAAAAAGTAACTGTATTCCACTGCAGTTACATGAAAAAGAGATGTAATCAGATTACAGATACATTTTGCAAAATGAGCACTATTAGCAGGATTACAACTGTAAAATACTTTTTTTTTTTAAAAATACAGAACAATAAACTACCACGTGCAGTGTGCACACATTTGTCTTGTCAACATTTTACAGATGTCTCTTTTATAATGGTGGCTTATGGGTGAAAATGCTTTTTGGGCTGTAGAGAATTTTTCTGCTGCATTGCTGTGAGTGGCCAGTGGGAAAAGTTGGCAGCAGGGCTGAGCAGCGAAGCTCTGTCCAGTTCTTTTATCAGTCTATGAGCTACACAGACCAACTGCTAACCTCAGCTACACAGGACAACCACAAAGAAATCCAGTTAGCTAGCAAGCCTGTCGATAATACTGCTGCTACTGAGACACATGTTGGAGCTGTAGGTGGTGATGCTGGTCACTGAGATGGTGTGTGGTAGTTTACTTTAAGTTTGAGTGTGAATAGCTAATTAGCAAAGTAAATCTAAAACTGCATAATCACTGCTATTAATCTAAATGTGCATTCACACATAACAAAGGAAAAATTAGTGGACAATCAATTAATAAACCTACAATAAACATAAAACATTCAATTTCACAATAATTGCTATTGAGGTGATCCAAAGTAACAGAAAGTAATCAAGTTTTATTACTTTAATGTTGCGATACAAGTTACTGACTACATTTTTTGACAAGCAATTAGTTATTGTATTGTAATAAATTTCTAGAATAACCCTCCTGACCCTGCTTACTTGACACTGCAGAGCAACAAGTGTCTGTATTTGCACATATCTATCTATCTATCTATCTATCTATCTATCTATCTATCTATCTATCTATCTATCATTATTGACAGTCTTGGGGAACCCGATGAACCTGGGTGATTTACAGATTGCTTGGTGACCTCTAATTGCTTTTGTAACGCTCTGTTCAGCGGCAGATTGGTTGTTTGGCGTTATGCATCACAGAGAGGGACCGTTGTGTCAAATTGTCTCATTATTTCTCTCCCCCACCCCCATCACCACCCCTGTGACAGCTGAACTGAGAGTTTGGTAATATTCATAGCTGCTGAATTCAGTGGAGAGTGTCCACATGCGTGTCTCACATGAGAGACAGATTGTTTGGCTAATTCAAATTTCCCCAAAGAGAGAATCTTCATATTTTAAACGCATTAGTGACCCAATTGAAAATCATAATGTCACAGGGAGTTTTTTTCTTCTTTATTCCACAGCACATCTCGTCCATTGGTTAGATTGGCGAGGGTGGGGTCTCACTTAGGAGCCATTGACGTAGTCTTCTTTGGCAACGGGTTTTAACAGAGGCGCAGTCTGTGTAGGAACAGAGAAAAGTGTTTTGAGACAAAGATAAAAGAGGGGAATCAGAAGAATGAAGTGGTGAGGAGGTTTGAAATGTTCTGATTTGGTACACGATGCTGCTGTCGGGCTCTCCTGCGCGCTTCCAACCTGCGTGGAGCCTCTGGAGTGGGCACAACTGGTGTCCTCTCATATCCACAGCAGCAAACAGTTGGTTTTGAGCATCAGGTGAGCGTTTCGGACAACATTCCCACTTCTTCTTCTTCCTCTTTCTCTGGGCGACACTTTGAGCAGAGGAGCAGAGAGTGGACGCGCCTAAACAAGTATGACCAAAGGATCATCCGCGCCCTGACGCGCTCCGGTGAGTGCATGTTGGACCGCTAAGAGTGTGGACTAGTATGAAGCGCCATGGCTTGGTGTGACCGCGGGGTTCAAACGCTGCTGGCCACCGTGGGGGCTTTCGCCGCCTTTAGCCTGATGACCATCGCCATCGGCACGGACTACTGGCTCTATTCGCGGGCGTACATCTGCAACAGCACCAATGCCACCACAGACGAGACCCAACCGCAGCCCAAAACCAAGAAGGGCGACCTCACCCACTCCGGGCTGTGGAGAATCTGCTGTATTGAAGGTAAGCCTGTGAAAACCGCTCGATATACAGGGCTCTGCGTGGTCATTTATATATGTTCTTTTTGCACGACAGATAGTTTGAATTCTCTCTTTTTTTTCCAAGGAGTCTTTTGTTTCTCAGTGCGCACAGACACCTGCGCGCACAAAAGAGCGCATTCCCTTTACGCACGCCAAATGTCTCAATCGAGAGATCAGGACACAACAAGGAAATAATGATAAAGGTTTTAGGGCTTTCAGGGGTCAGATGGAGAAAGCGTCGATGCGCACACCGGCGAATATCAATGCCGCTGATCTGCTGAAGTTACACGGGAAACGAACACCCGGCGTCCCGCTAAGCGCCGAACTCAAGCTGTCTGCCAACTGTTACATTGTTTGAGCGCAGGCCCACACAGTAAATACTGTCGGCTGTGTTATAGTCTGCGAGAAAATGCGAAGCCAAGCCGGCGCGTCTGAGCCCATTCACTTTTATGCCGGCCGCTGCCAGGAAATGAGCGCGCCATGAGTCTACTTTCATTCATGTCTTCTTTGTATCCGATGCTGTTGCTTGGCAACATCCCCGAAATTGCTATGGAAACATGCCCGGTGATTTAAAAATAGATGACTCTGAGTTCACGTCATGTCCAAGCAAAATATCAAAAATAGTTTTTGTTATAAAACTCGAGGTAAACAGCCCCTGTCGCACCTTTTCATCCCACTGGAAAGTGTTCTTGATTCATTTTACGCATTTGGTGTTTGAAAAGGAGGTGCGCTGCCAGTGACGTCTCACTTCAGAGGCAGACAGACGCTCATTCATTGACCAATCTTCCTTCCGGACACCCCTTGACTTCTCGCCTCAGCCATCAATGAATGAGTCGATGTGACGAGATGGATTTGTTCATGTCAAGAGAAAGAGACAGAAACAGACTTAGAAATAAATGTCCTACTACAGGAAAGCAAAGAGATAAACGACACATATCTCACACGTGCATTGTATTCTCAGATTTGGGCTGCAACTAATTGTTATTTTCATTAAGTAATTAATTTGTCAATTATTTTGACAGATTAGTTGTTTACTCAATACATTTTCAGAAAATGCTTTAAAATATGTTGATTAGTGGCCAAGATGACTTCTTCAAATGTCTTGTTTTGTCCACAAAACAAGTTTACTGTCATAAAGAAGTGAAGAAACCAGAAAATATTTACATTCACGAACTGAAATCAGATGTTTTGGACATTTTTCTTCAAACCATTAGTACTTAAAATGATTATTCGGTTATCATAATAGTTGGCGATTCATTTAATAGTCAATTATTATGATTAGTTGATTAATAGTTGCAGCTCTAAGATGCACAGCTGACATTATATGCAATTCAATCCCAAACGTATTTTGCTTTGTCGAAATAAATGTGCACGTCAAAACAAAAATCTCCAAACATTATTTTAACTTTAGTAAACTGCAGAATTATTAAGGGGTTTGACCAAAGCTACAGACACATAGGCACTTCAGGGATGCAGAGACATGTACACCTGTATACAGGAGCAGGTGTCGACCCTGAACACATCACATGAAACCTGACACACAGCCTTCGTGTCATTTCTGAAGCATTATTGCAGATACAAAAATATACAGGCTAGAGCTGCAACTAGCAATTATTTTTGTTACTGATTAATTTATTGATCATTTTCTCAGTCAATTAGTTGGTTGGTCTTTGAAATGTCAGAAAATGGTAAAAAATGTCAACCAGTGTTTCCCCAAGCCCAAGATAACGTCCTCAAATGTCTTATTTTGTCTATAAAACCGAAGATATTCAATTTGCTGTCATAGAAGAGGAAAGAAACCAGAGAATATTCACATCAGAGAAGCTGGAATCAGAGAATTTGGCCATTTTTTCTTGAAAAATGACTCGAAACGATAATCAAAATAGTTGTCAATTAATTTAATAGTTGATTAAAATTTGATTAATTGATTAATCATTGCAGCTCTATATATATTTGTTTGGAAAGGAAAAAAGATGAGAAATTTTTGTAACCTCCAAACATTTTAAAATGCATCTAAATCTGTTTTATTTCTTCTTCCCACACATCAGCTGGATATTTTACACTTTGTCCCCCATAAAAGAAAAAACAAAACAAAAAACAAAACATTTTGCTGGGATCCTAGATACTTTTATTACCTTGGTAAAAATCTGTTTTTGTGTTGGATCAGGTGCTGTTAAACATTTGAAGGAGCAAAAAAAGATGAACATCATTCTTAAACCGAAACCAGTTTGATTGAAATTCCGCAAAACATTTTCAAAGATGTGATTTATGAAAATTTTAAAAAAGAAATTGAGATACTCATAAAAAAAAAAAAAAAATACCTGCTAGATTCATGGTCTTTGGAGTTCAGCAAATGAAAGAGAAAAAAATGATTTAGGAAGATAAATAAAAATGGAGACATCTATTTTGCAGGTTGGTTAGCTTGCGTTTATTCACATTTTCAAGATTTAATGTGATCAGAGGCCACATATAGGGAGAGATTGAGCTGTCATCAATAATTAAACTGTCTCTGGCCTTGTCCTGTGGTGATGATGGACGCTTTGGACACATGTGAAGAAGAACATCCTGGTGTGTTATGACACTTGCAATTTACTGAGAGTCATGCTTGGCTGGGCACCTGTCTGTGATGTGGACAGATTCACAGGCTGTATTACATCCTCTGACCGAGACCCTCAGAAATGAAAATAAATTACCAATTCCTACCAACTATTACGTCAAGCATGATTTCCCATCGGTGCTTTGAAGTAAATAATGGAAGTGGATTAATGACAGCGGAGACTGAATTGATGTTGATGAGGTTGAGGACAAAGATGGGACTTCCATTTTAAAAGCAAAATTTGGACAAACAAGGGCCGGACTATCATATCGTTCTCTCCGGTGCTGCTAGTTTCACTTCTGAGTCTCTGCCTAAAACTACAAGCTGCTGGACGGTGGCTCTGTTGTCATGGAGACTCATAAGTATAGAGGAGAAGACAATGAAGGAAGACTCAAACCCCCCCACCTCTCTGCACATACACACACACACACACACACCCCTCTGGTCATAATGACAAACATGCTGGGTTATTGACGGGGACGGCTCGGTGTGGATCACAGCTACTGGTGAAAACATCACCACGTTTGGCTGAGCAGATTGCGGCGACAACACATTGCTGTAGCAGCCGTTTGGCACTCCTCAGCCCTTTTCCCTTCTCAGAACCTGAATGTGTTTTACTGCCCAACAAGCTCTTCCTCAGCAGGCCTTCCTGACATTTAAGGAGCAGGCAGGAATATATCAAAAGAGGCTACTGTACAGTGAGGTCAACACTACCATCATTTGTGGAGTCCCTTGCGTTTCTCAACAGTTGTTTCGAATTTTTTTTCTTCTGTGTTTGTTTTCCCACACAAATGCTGCGAGGCCAGGGTAGCACTGAGCGTGCCTAATTTGCATCAGAGTCGGCAATGCATCAGAGGCTGCTGCTTATGTGTGACTCCAGTAAATAAAACCAACTCTGACAATGAAAAATGACCTGATGACTAATCCAATCAGCAGGTGTATATTTACAGTAAACATCGCAGCTGGAGGTGGCGTGGAGGGTGAGGCAGCTGCTCTGTTGTTTCTTAAGGGGGCGGTGGAAGTGTGTTTTTGTGAGGAGGGGGTTATTTTGAGGGGCTATGGGTCATTTTGACATTCCCACCATTCTCCACAAGTCTTTAATTAGAGAAGACAACTGAGAAGAAGAAGAAGTACAGCCTGTCCTCACCAGTAAAAACTGGCATATAGGTTGTCTGTACAAGAGCTTATTATGACCCATATTTACATTTACTGTTAGGCAGTGACTCTGGTGGCTGTAGTAAGGGTTGTCCCAACACAGATACCTGTATTGGAGGAAATGCCTAGTGTGTGAAAATATTGATATATTCGAGTATAGCATTATTTTGTTTCTTGATACTGTATCAATTCTCAAAAAAGTGTACAATGTAGGGTTGTCCGATTCTTCAAATCAACAATTTGATATGACGTTTGATTTTAAGGTCATGATTAAATTCCATTTTTTGATTTAAACATTTGTTTATTTTGCACTGATGGCTATGCCAGTGTTAAACTGTTGTGACTGAGTGGTGATCTTTTCTTTTGGAGACGTGACAGATGCCGAACATGGGTGGGGACGGAGAGAAAAATGAATACTGCGAGAATCGCCAGTTCTGCCTTTCGATTCAATTCTTGAAACTGAAAGCTCAATTTTGATTGATTTTTGATTTAATATTGAAATTGTTGCACCCCTAGTATCATGATATTGGGATACACTCAAAGATTTGTGGCAGGGGTTCATTTTGTGCTGTGTTTAAACTCCCAACCACTCGATACCTGTGTTGTTCTCTATCTTCAATGTTCCGATTGCCAAAAAAGTAAACTTTGCAGTTTTTATGCATATGATGGTGTGTTTTTATATTACATCATACAGTTTTCATAAAATTAGATAATAAAATAGAAATATATCACTTTGCTTAAAGAACTGCAAAATATCGCAACATATTGAATCGTAAACCCTGTTTTGTGATACACCAAAATACTTTAATCTGAGCCAGGCCTTACAACAATAATAGCAACCATATCACATCCATACAGAGATGGTTGTACACAGTGGTTAAAAAGCAAAAATTTTAATTCACTGGTATTTGCCAATACATAAAATTCAGAATTGTAACAGGAGCAAAGGAGGAAGTCAGGTGACATGAACAGGTCAAACAAATGCACAATGCTCTCCCAGGAGACTGAGGTTCAATGTTTACTTATTTAAAATTCAAGTAACTTACGTTATGTTTGTCACTTCCACCATGTAACACGTGTGACATACTTAACCACAACCTTTTCCTAGATCTAACCAATTACATTAGCATGCCTAAATTTGACCTTTTTACAATGTTAATCACGTTTAACATCACATGGCCTACGCCACGTGGCTCACATAAAGTACTTAATATACACCTGTTGCTTGTACTCACTGTTCGTATCGAGACAGGAACCAATTTGAGAGATTTGCGAAATTTGCAAGATTTCTATGTGCTGTTTCTTCATTGTGCCGCCTTTCCTCAGGCTGCATGAATGAACTGCAACTAGCATCTTGTTATACAACTGTGAGTTGTAAAATGTAAAAAAGCCCAAGTTTCTTTTTATGTCTTGTATTTTATATTATTTAGATATAATTCTTTTTGTATATATAGTTTTAGTTTTTTGCATTGCATTTTATTAATTTTATTCATGTATGCAACAGTATGCACCAAGGGGTATACTGGGGAGACCCCCGATATAGTTTCTATCTTGTAAGGGTCTTGGGCTGAGAAAAAACTGAGAATCTCTCAGTTTGTCTTGTTGTTTTCCTTGTATGACTGCTGATGCACACCAAACTCAGTGAGACAAGAATATTTAGAAGCATCTCCTAGTATATCCACCATTGCTGAGTCAAATGCTGCTGCACTGACCAAGTGTCCACGCGTGAGAGTTTCACAAATTGAGGACATGGCCCTGGTGCTCTCCACCAGTCATATATTATTTTGGGAGTCATTGGCAATCGATCTAGTCTGTTGTTTAGGTATGTGGACGTGTTGCTAAGTAACCAGGAGGACTCAACTACCTCAGTCACACTGTCCTGCTCTCATGTGCTTAATGTGCACTCTCTCTTTTCATCACTCTACACAGTTGTAGGATTAAGTCCTCCGTCCTCATTGTCTTTCATCATTTTTCTCGTCTGCTATTCTGCTGTTTTAATGAGCCCTCTTTCACCCACGTCCATGCCCACAGCCCCCTCAGCCCCTTTTAATTTCGGATGCATTTTGTTTTTTGTTCTCTTCTCTTCTAAATAAAGTTCCTTTGTGTCATATGCAAGCCTGCAAATAGGAAACTTCAAGAAAAAGTTTGACATTCTGGGAAATTGCTTATCGACTTTCTTGCTAAGAGACAGATGAGATCGTTGATGCCAATCACATGTCTGTTGGCTAAATTAGGGAAAAACTGCTGTCTCGCTGTCCAAATGCAACAAAAATACATCTCTGGATACAAGTATGAATTGATATACAATATATGTATATTTTTTACACTTTTTTTGGTACAACTTACACAGATAATAATGTGTTAATTAGCAGTGCATGTAGACAGATTTTGTTACCTTTGAACAGAGCCATGCTAGCTGTCATTGTGCTAAGCTAAGCTAATTGGCTCCTGGTGGTAACTTCATATTTACCACACAGACATGAGAGTGGTGTCAATCTTCTCATCTCAATTCAGGGGAAAAAAATCATATAAGTCTATTTCCCAAAATGATGAACTTTTGATTTAAAGCTACAACAAGGAGTTCTAAAATGGTAATGAAACAGTCTCAATTTTAATATTGACACCTCTATATGTCCAACTAAGTTAACAAGACCATTTGTAACAAGATCAGGTGCTGTAGTTATTTTTAATGTCTGCCACCAGGTCCGACTTTCCTTGAAATCAAATGAAAAAAAAGCATGTGTTTACATTTAGCCAGTTAAAAAGAAGCGGGGGGAGATTTTTATTCAAATAATTGTATTTTTAATGTTATAGTTTGTGGTTATTACAGTGGAAACATTACTGCTTTTGTTGTTTTACCTGTGTCATTCCTTTACCATCCATCTATCTTCAAGATCATAGCCAAGACAACCTAATACGCAAAAGCCATTTTCTGCTGTCCTACAGAATTATTATTGTTTAATATCTTGGGACTATGCTAGCTCTGAAATTGGTAAAACAAAAAGTTTCAAAAAGAAAGAAAAAGAATTCAATCACATAGGAAATATACAAGAGAGACCCAATGGGATGTAATGCAATCTGCATCTGCACTCAAACAATAAAATATTAAGCACAGTGTTGAGTCCATTATATACACATTTTTATAACGATGTATAACAGCCTTCACATCAGACTTCATGTGGCAACAGATCTCGGTTTTCTTCTAACAACATGGATGCACATGCACAGTCTTCCCCAAGCAGAGCTGCGTTTGAAGAAATTGCTGCCTGGTGACAATTTAATTAACCAACTGTCAGTCATATCAACGCTGAATCACTGATGTCTTCGCCAAATTGCTTTTCTTTCATCCTCACTTGGTGGTGGCTGGTGAAAAAAATTGGAAGGGT
The DNA here is from genome assembly GCA_027495735.1 of Lutjanus campechanus. NCBI lineage: Eukaryota > Metazoa > Chordata > Actinopteri > Lutjaniformes > Lutjanidae > Lutjanus > Lutjanus campechanus. The sequence goes on from JAJHUR010079262.1 coordinate 9,887, forward strand.
TTGTTTGATTACTCAGTTGCTTTTATATTCGGCCCCGGCATTTCCCGCTTCCAAAGTAATAAATGTATGTGTCGCTAAGTGTGCGCGAGTTGTGCGTTCATGTCTGCATTTGATATCCAGCCCCAGTAACAGTGCTCTATCTGTTTACAGCTTCATAAAACCTAATCATCCCACCTGCTGTAAACCTCAGAGCGCTGTCAGTGTTCACACACTCGCAGATCTAAACGCAACAAGGATAAGAATAAAAGCAAAGCAGAACGCGGTGCTGCTGTTCCGTTTTGCTGTAGATCTGTTATGTCTGTTTACTGAAAGTAGTTCTACACTCTTAGAAATGAACATGCTAACTAGACTTATAAAGGGTTCTGGGTTGGCTTTTCGTTCCTGATAAAACCTTTTATCAAGGTTCCACATGGAACCTTTTCAGAAAGGTCTACCGAGAACCCAGTATAAAGGTTTATACCAATCTGTGAAAGGTTTCACACAGAACCCCTATGAGAGGTTCTACAGGCAACCCTTCTATGGTGTAATGGTTTTACCGTGAACCTGCCATGGGGGTTTTATCCAGAACTGTTCCAACTTCAAAGATGCTAACAAGAACCCACCCAGGGAAGTCAACCAAGAACCTTGGTTTATATGCCAAGGGTCTTATCTAGACCTACCTAAGGGGTACAACCAAGAACATTCTTTATTTTCTGAGTGTTTTATTGAGAACACACCAAGGGGGTTTGACTCAGAACCTTTTTAGATTCCAAGTCTTTTATATAGAACCCACCCAGGGGGTTCTACCGAGAGCCCTTTTATATTACAAAGTTTTTATCTAGAATCCCCCAGGGAGGTTCTACTGAAACCCTTTTTAGATTCCAAGGGTTTTTATCTAGAACTCACCCAGAGGGTTCTATCATGAACCCTTTAATATTACAAGGGGTTTATCTAGAACCAAACCAGGGGTTTTACCAAAAACAATTTTATGATGCAGAGAACCCATGACTTCAAGGATTTCTACAATCTTTGAAAAACTCCTTTTTTCAAAAAAGGGTTCCCTGGATGAAAAGGGTTCTAGGGGATCCCTTAGTCTTACAAAGAACCTGTGTCAAACCCTTTCTTTAAAAAAGGGTTCTTGAGTTCTGGGTAGAACCTTAGCCCTCAAAGAAGAACTCTTTTGGAAACATTATTTCTAGGAGTGCACCTTCTAAGGATGCTAACAAGAAGGCACCGTGGATGTTCTACCAAGAACCTTTTTTATATTCCAAGGGTTTTTATCTATAACCCACCCAGGAGGTTCTAACGAGAACCCTTTTCTTATGCTAAAAGGAACCCTCAATGAAAGAGGACTTCACCAATCTTCAAAGAACTCCTTTTCCCAAAAAGGGTTCTCTGGATGAAAAGGATTCCTAATGCAACTCTTTGTCTTACAGTGAACCCTTGACAAACCCTTTCCTCAGAGGAGTGAAAGGGTTCTTCAAAAGCAAGTAATTCTGGGTAGAACCTCAGCCCTTCAGGAAGAACCCCTTGGAACCCTTATTTCTAAGAGTGTAGTGAAATTCAATATTGCAGTCACTTTTGATGGGTATAATCATCAGTCTATTTGCAGAGATATTGAAGTGTGAAAATGAGCATGAAGCTTGTTGTCATGATATAGCATCATGCTCCTGGAGACACCAGAGCGAGGTCTGAGTGTTGGACTCAATAATGAGACAATGCTATTGGTGTATTCCACTGAGGCCGCTCCCTTATTGGCTGAGCACCGTTAATTCAAAATAATGACAACGTGCATCATCCTGTTGCCGGTGGCGCCGCAGCTGTGACAGCTGCTTCCAATACATTGTGTGTGTGTATGTTTGTATGTACACGTCTCTGTGCTTATAAGTCCATTTGTGTCTCGCAGTCATGTACTGTAAGTGGTGACAGATCTGTGAAGGGGAGCAGGGAAGTGCTGTCTGAAGACGTCAAAAGCATCCTTGGAGATTGTTTATGTAAAAGAGCTTATTAAAGACCAGCAGGGGTTGCCATGGAGAAGAGGAGGAGATGCTCAGCATGAGGCTTTGAAACTCCAGTCAGGCCCCGGGAATACATTATTTCCTGTGTAATGTGTTGACTGTGGAAGATTGATTCTCAATTTGTCACAACACAATTAGTTCAATTTCTCTCTCATAAAAAATGAAACTATTCAAGTACTACAATTAGGAAAGTACTGTTGAAGTTGGCATCACATTTGGTTAACTGCCGTCTAAAGCACATTAAATTTAAAAGCCCAAGCTGGTTGGGTGGTGTCTCCGTAATTGGCATATGATGATGTCCACAGCAAAACATTGCAATGGATGACGATCATGTTGTTGCTGGAAACACAGTGACTGCTCCTGATGTAAGTGTGAGTCTTTGGATCACCTAATTGGACAGGTTTAATAAGAAAATAAGAAACATGGTGTTTTCTCTCTCAAAAGTTAAAAACAGATCTTTAGATGATGGTTTCGACCACTGGTTCATCCCTCAGAGAGACCAACTTGTTAGTAGGGTGAGAGACCAGTCCTGGGAGGCTGCCAGGGTGACCAGATGTTCCACTTTATGTGGGACTGCAGAGCATTGTTATCCCTTGTCCCACCGTCCCACATATTGAGATGATGTCCCACATTTTAGTTGGCTCGCATTTTCAAAAGTCAAACCACATGGATAGATGCAGAAATGAGGAACAGGAAAAATTGGGGGATCCCACCAAAGTTATGCAGATTTAGGTGGAATGATGAAAACTACCACAAAGAAAAGTAAATACAGCTAGTTACAATTAAGACTGGGAAACTACTTATCTGTTGTCTATTGTGTACTACCCAGGGGGCGAAGTGTGAGATAAAGCATAAGTTTATTTTTGAAGTAAGATAGGCATATCAAAATTTTTAGACTGAGTCCAGTTCTGTTGGCCGCTAGTAGCAGCTAACAGCTAACAGTACCGGTTAGGTACTTTAGCAACAAGTGAGTTAAAGCCATCTGTCCTCCAGGAAAGCTCGGTAATTGAATAACCCAAAATATTTTCTCCATAAAATACAATCCAGTTTCACCCAAATCACTGAATAAAGTTATAAAGTTGTGCTTTTGTACTGTGAGGCTCAGCCTCCAGAAACACTCCACTCAGCTCACTCCGGTGAACAGATATATTCTTCTGTGCTCTGCACAGAAGCCAGAAAGTATTTAATTACACGCAAATTTAGTTACGCCCCCGAAAGCAGGGTGAGTCATCAACAATTGCAAATCATTTTCCAGGGAAAGACAAACTCCGAAATATATTACAAATACCTGAGAATATCTTCAAAATGGTTTTATTTTCATTGTTGGGCCAGATACTGGTGCATAGGCAGTGCTGTAAAGCATTACTCAGTAATATATTGCTGTAATATTATTATTTAATCCAGTAACGAGTAGTGTATAGGATTTCCAAAACAGTAATTATATTACAGTTACTAATCCAAGGCACTGTGAGTTACGTGTTGTCCAAAGTAGTCTCTTGTGATGACATGCAGCAGGTTAGGGCAGCTCGCATCAGCTGTGAGCCTAAAAGCTGAATTTAGGCTGTATTGTCATGACATTATTATTCTTCTGGCTCCGCTAGAGAGAATATGCAGTGATGGAGTCTAATTTGAAGGCCACATTCAAAGACGTTGTTTCCACCACAGTCAACATCTGGAAAGCTAACAACAAGTTTTCCAGGTGTTCGGTGGATCAGCTGTTTAACTTTGGAGCGCATTAAGGCCAGAAACAAGATACAAAAGTAATATTGTAATACAAGAGTAACATAACTAATTACTTTTGTGACATATAAGTGATGTATAGTGCAATACGTATAAAAATACTTGACTTCATTGGAACTTAAAAAAATCTTTTTACTGTTTATTATTTGTAACCTATTACTACCCACCACTGCAAACACTTTACACGTGTGTTACTCTGGTGACCAGCTGTATGCAGTGAATCAACAAGAGAGAAGGCATCAGGAAATACAGAGAGAGTGTTAAAGGGCAAAATGTGGATTGCGCAATAAAGGTTGGAGGACAGTTGTGCTGAATGGACATGTATAGACAAAGGGCGCCTCCTCTGTCTGAGCTCGTCTTTAATGTGGCCTCCTATCTTTTCTTCATCCCCATCATTCCTCTGCTCCCTGGGCTTTTGTTGTTTCATTTCCTTGTACCTTGTTCCCTTGTTTAATCTCTGCCTCCTCCCTCCTCCTTCCCTCCCAGCTAGTCAGTATTCAGCCTTTATTTCATTTCATGAAGGGCCCATCTGACAGCCTGCACGCACACACACACACACACACACACACACACACACACACACACACACACACGCACACAAACTAAACGTAGACATTGAGCTGATAACTGTCACTCATAAATCACGAGCCTTGAGGCCTTCGCTTATAATCAGATTCCCAATCAGTTGCAATATTGTCTTTTATTTCTTCCATTCCCCAACACACACGCACACACACCTACACACACACACACACACACACACACACACACACAAACCCAGGAGACAAGACAGAGGCGTCAGACTGGCTGGAGTAGCTGGGGTCTGGACTGGAGCAGAGGATGGAGAATATTGTCCACAAGTCAAAATTAATAGTAGCGTTCTGAGTTCACAGTGAAAGGTGTGTTTTTGTGTGCAGTTTTGAAGCAGTGTAAAAGCAGTTTGACATTTCAGTTTAGTAGAAAGCGTACACACAAACACACACACACACACATACAGATACACACACTCTTACAAAAAATGCATGTGTAAAATCTGCTACAAGCCTGCACACCGCAGCATGATTTAGTGTTTACACAGCAATTAACAGCAAGCAAAGGTGTCTGTATTTTCGTTATCTTCACAGTTCTTGATCTAACCACAAGAGCCAGATGTGTTTTTTTTTTTTCACACGGCACAAAGTCTCATATCAGTGCTTAAAATAGTCCATAGCCCTTTTTTCCATCAGTGACTAGACACAGAAACTTGTGCTCCATTTCCACCAACTGATTTGACGCTAATTAATTTGATGTCCCTTATTAAGCAGCAGACCTAGTTAATGGAAGCCAGCATGGCCTTAAAAGCTGTGGCACAGACAATCATGGCTGTTGACCCCTTGGCACCTGGGAAATGGAGTTGACAGGTGTCTGCCTGTCATCGTCACAGACTGTTAGTGTGATGGTTGAAATTTATACTGTGGTAGCTCAGCTCTAATCTCTGCTGTCTGTTAGACAATTAAAGATGAAAAGGGACCTTGTATCTTTTATGTAGGGTAAGAAAATGTCTTTGTTGCTTCACTTAGCCCCAGTTAAGTGAAAGCTTAACTCTAATTTAACTGTTCCCTAAATCCTTTCCCCCTAAAACACTGATTGTCCCATCATAGCACAGCAACCAAAACTAAGCCCAAGCAGGTCTGTCAAGTTCTTCACATGCCAAAGCCGTTTGCATGTAGAAGATACTTTAAGGAAGGTGGAATGTGGTGTCCTGTTTTAACCTCTTCAAAACCACAAACACAAGGGCAAAAGTGCAAGAAATTGATTAAAAACTGAGTTTTTCCGCTCTAATGTAAGCTGCGTTTATTTTGTCTGACTAACTAGCTCACTACCTAAGTAGTAACCAAGCCTTACTTCCAGTGAAGTTTTTTATGTTGCTATGAAATGCATATTACAGAATCTCTTAGCTTATTTAGCAGGCTAGCTATAGCTAATAACTCTGCCAGCAACAATTGCCATTTTAGCAAAATTAGATTGAGGTCATCGGCCAAAAATGAGCAGTCTGTTTTTTCCACCTTTATATGATATCAAAGGCTGCCTCAAGAATTGACCCTTCACTAGAAGCAAGCTCGACCCTCCTCCAAGTGACGTCTCGCCGGCTGTGGCCAACCTGTGATGACCCTCCTCTGTCCCCCTCAAACAAGCGAGTGTTGTGATACTCAGCTCATGTGTGTGCAGGAGAGCAGAGAGAAAAATTTCTTAAAGTCTCTTTATGTTTAGCTCTCAGTAGTTTTGTAGCTTCTAACAGAATGGTTTGAAATGTAGTTTCTCTCCTCTGTCGCCGTTTGTACTTTCAGGTATCTGCATTTTTTTACTGTTTCATATTTGCTTTCAGCGTGTCGGAGTCAAACTCAGGACTTTTATTGTAAAGAAGTTAAGGAAACAGCACGTTTATCCCAGAGACATTTATCAACAGTTTATCCACCACTTCACAGCTGCTTGACTCGAGCCTTGTCAAACTCATCTTCGGGTAAAAGACACACCTTCAAGTAGGTAGCCCTATTGTAATGGAAATGCAAACCCCTGTCATGCTGGGCTGACGAGCTGAGTCAAACCCAGTTGAGCCAGGCCAGCTCTGTGTATGGAAAACGGCCATTTGATTCCACATCCTCCTCCTCAACCCTCCCACAGGGAAAAAGTCCTGAGTTTGGCTGGGGGTAACATTACTGCAGGTAGTAAGATAACATTAGTTAGCTGGACACGCTAATGTATGCAGCTTAGATTATAGCAGATAAAAGTAAAGATTAATCCATTCCTCACACAAATGCTGTTGTGTTTTAGGTTTTTGACAGACAAGTGCAGTACAGAGTATTGCTCTTCCTAGATTCCCATGCACACCTCAATATGTAGAGAAATACAAAGCTTGTCATGCCTGCTTTGCCTAGTTATGGTTTCTAACCTATGACTGGATAGTTGCTGTTCGGAGGACGGACTTAGGGTCACTTAATAAGATATCAAGTGGTAAAGTGCCACCATTGTCACTGCATCATGAGCTGTGCAAGACAGACGTAGCAACAGTAACTAAGGCTGGTGAAGCTTGTCAAACGGTCAGTTGCTTTCCTTCTACTCTGGAATGCAGACAAATGCAAAGACATGCACATGTACACATTATGCACACAAAAACATATATGCTCATGTGAAAATATGCAAATAAAGCCACAGGTCAGTCCACCTTTAATTCCGTGGGTGTTGTTTGTAGAATAACTAAAGTGTTGAGGGCATTCACAGCCCAAATGGTGAATGAATAGCCAAAGACCTCCCAGCATTACCACCACTGCACTGAGCACATCCATTAACCCCACCCCCAACCCTTTCTCTCTAGACAAGGTGTTGTTTATACACCAGCTCAATTACAGCTACAGGCTTCTCCCAGCCTTAACCTCTCTCTGTCTCTCTCTCCACTCCATTCTCCCGTTATAACTCATCTCCCTCACCATTAAAAGCTTCCAGCACACATTCTTTTGTTGTTCAAATAGGCTTCTTGTTCCTCCTGCAACTCAACCATTCACCTGAGCTGGATTTGGACACGCGCCACAACCCCTCAAATCCCTCCAGGCAATGCAATCTTAATCCCACCACCACATAACGTATGCACTGATCCTCAAAACACAAAGTCCCCCTCCTCGCGGTGGTTCTCTACCTTGTGCAGTGAGCTGTGATCTTTAGCGTGCAGGATTCATGGTGGACCCAGGGAGCTATGGACAGCAACAGCAATCCTTGTCTGACCGCCACTGTACTTTTAAAAATTTAGGTCAACAGTCAAAATCTCATTTATGATTGCAGGTAAAAACCAAGGAGACGATAATGACTCAATCTTAGAATTTTTCCAGCTAAATCAAATTGTCTCTTAATTTAATTAATTTAATTTAATTAATGCTCCCAAAACGAAGCATATGGATGTTTCTTTGACAATTGTCTGTGCAAATGAATAAAATGACTCTTAAGCATTTGAAAGTAATATTTTAATTATTTTGATACTTTTTTTTAATTTAGAATGTGAACTTTCTATGAATATTATTCATTTTAATTGAATGTAATTTTACATAACATCAACATTTATTTTTGGCTTGCGGCCCTCCATCCAGATGATTTTTTGTCCCTTCATAGCAAAGAATTTGGGCATTTCTGTCCCAAACAATATGTTGCTGTCGTGTGCTTTATGGATCTAGGTTATTCCATCCAACAAATGCTATAACAAATAGTCTATGTACACCACTGAATTTAAAAAAGGAACAAAAATGGCATTAGAATAAAATGAAATACAGTATAAATAACACTTCCCTGAGTGCAGTGTTCATGCTAACAGTTGCTTGTATTGAAATGGTCTGTCAGTGCCTATAGTGGCTGCTTAGCGTGACATCATTTCTTGGGGTATATTCAAATGCTTCAGATCCCTAAAATCTGTACATTAGCTAAAATGTTATGTACATCAGTAAAACCTAATAATTGATAAAAGTATTGTGATTGTGTCATAAATAAAATAAATCAAATCTGACTAAATAGACAAACAAACCATATTGATCCGAAAGATTTCTAAATGTAGAAAATGAACAAAATAGTACCTGAACTATGTTTATTTTTCAAGTTTTTGAGAAATGCTGAAATATTTTCCCACAGCATATCTTGGTATGTTTCTGTAACACAACGCAACGCAACGCAACGCAACGCAACGCAATGCAATGTAACGTCTTCATCACGAGTGTACAGTGTAATTATGAGAAATACAGGGACCTTAGCTTTCTGTTGCAAAATGAATGAATGCTCCAGCTTTATCAGTTTTTTTTTAAATAGACTGACTTAAACAGGATCATGCAAACAGCTATCTCCCTCTGCTATTTTGGGGTACTGCCACCATAACTTTTCGCCACGTTTTGTACCACACATAATGTAATGTAACGTCCCCCAGCAACATCTTCTAACCATCCTCAAAATTCAACAAGCCTAGCACGTAGCATATCTAGCTCATACAGGAAACAAGAAAGCAGAAAGTTGACCCAGTTTCTGAAAAGCTCGAGGGCGGGGCTTAGCAAGGGTCATTTCAGGACTGTCCACGTCTGTTCATTTTGAAAGATCCACATCCATTGAAACTCCAACAGTCGACTGACCAATGGTGTTACTTCACCACTCACTCACTCACTCACTCACTCACTCACTCACTCACTCACTCAGGAACAGACTAGCATTTACATGGCCATTTTTGCTGGCATTTTTTGCTTTCCACTCCTCCCTTTTTTATCAGTGCGTCTTACTTTAGTGGACACAGTTTAACTAAAACAGATCACTGGGTAGGGAGCAACTGTGGCTCTGACTCAAGCACCCACACATCCTTTAACCACATATAGATTCACACCAAAAGCCCAAGCATCAAGTAAATCCAGTTAAACTTCAGGTTTCCTCAAACGACAATCCAAGCTTATATTCTTGATCCTATTTGTTAGCTGATCAGTCCTCATACATCAGACTGTTAAAGCATATGTCTCTCTGGTTAATGTCTTTGTCCTGCAGGCATCAATCAAGGCAGCTGTTACAGAATCAACCATTTCCCTGACGACAACGACTATGACACAGACAGCTCTGAATACCTGCTGCGTAAGTGCTCCCCACTCGTCCTCTTTGCCTGGCATTGTTAAAACTGTCGGGAAGTCCGCTGACCTTTAGCGTCTATATCATTTGATTCTGAGGGCAGTCTCCAAACAGGCAGAACT